>JARJEB010025170.1:0-45096 GCA_030264535.1 Liometoxenus newtonarum
GACCAATTTATGACATCAAGTACATGACTCTAACAATAACATAATAATCTTGTGTTGTAAACCCAAGGCATACAGTCTTGACAGATCAGGTAGTTTTTCGACATTTTGGGCCGAGTCCACTCGTTCTATTATAAGGGAATGACGTTGGGGACAATGTGCAACTACCTATATGTGTCAGACTGTCAGTAATCAAAATAGGTTAAAATCTATAGCAATTTAACGAATTCAATCATAGATTTTCGGGAAATAATTACAAACATTAGTTTTGTGATCTAAATAGACGTTATATTTAATCGCGTTTACTTGGTATATAAAAGAACAATATGAACAATACCGAGTTGAGCCAAGATAATTTGAAGCAACAAAGCCATTTATCACCAAGAGAGCTTTTCCGTGTACGGATATTTAACATTAAGCTTAAAGTCGAACAATTGCTTGTACTAGGTCGATGTGTTTTGATCTTTGATCTTTAAAGTAGTACTCGGTAGTGTGATGTCGAAAAGTACCTGGAAAAATGACATGGAACCTTACACTTTCGTTCAATTTTTTCCTCTCTACCACGAAGGATTTTTTCGAGTAGGAAATTTATAATTTACGACATCGCACAGCACGATGTGACTAATTAACCGAAAAGATGACTGCCGGTGTTTTGTAGAGGGGTAGTAATACTAATTAATGTACTATAATACACCCGGGTGCTGTTAATGAAAATATACTCGACGACGGTGGGTCGAAAAACTCAATGCATTATTACATGCCAAAACCTAATACACAATCCTATAGAGCTAGAGGATGTTTCAAAAAAGAATCGGGGTAAATATAAAAGGAAAGTATTTTTAATTGGTTTATTGAAATCCCCTGTATAGATGAGTACTGCCTAAATGCAGCACCTCTATAGCCACTCTAACAACTAGGTCGTGCTGGGCTATGGACCTATAAAGCGAATTCCAATCGTTTATATCGAGATTTTATTACCTTTCAAAAAGTGAAAATTTGTCGATCCCCTACTTGCCATAAATACGAGAAAAACATTTTCCAATTAATAATAACTCACGCTTTAATGTTAAAAGGAAACGTTTAATAACGCTCCATAAATAAACAAAAATAAATAAGAAAGTTCCAACGTAAACACACAGTTAATTAATTAAACCGGAGAAATATTGAAGCACCAATTGAATGCTGTATTTGTTATTAATGCTGTCAAAACGGAATTAAACAAGTGGACTAATTATTGGGGTGAATAGAGTGTATCAATTGATATGATTCATGTCGGGAATTGTGTAAACTGGCTCCGGACCGTAGTCACCAGACGTCACTAATTACCATTGATATTACAACCTTTCGAACCATAACTTGCTTTGACCTATTGCAAACTACGAAGGCATGAAGCACAAAATTTTGAATATATATGCTGATGGGACACAATCATGTCAAATACATACACACAGATACACACATATTCATTGATTCGTTCATCAAAATGACAAGAAATTTATGCAAAAAAAAAACGAAATTAATTGCTAATTAATTTGATTTTCTCGTTTTGTTGCATGCCAATTTTCCCAAGAGTATCTTAATACCTAATGTTAAGTACATGGAAATTTAAATAAGGCTTTATAAAAATCATCTCATATGGAGTTTTATACAAATAGCAAATGAAAGCCAGTGCCAGATATGTCGAAATGATGAGGTAATTTGAATATGTATATGAATTTGCATTTTGACATTTCAACAATATACATACAAATTACTTGCATTCGTACTTCTATCATCCGTAATAAAATTCACTTCAATTCACTCTGTGACATGCGACTTGTAAGTACGTACATATTATATCAGCTCATTTCTATACTCTAAAAGTCGCTCTCAATGCTAAACGAACTGATTGCACACGGTAGTTGAACGTAACCATTTCAAGATTATTCATGACGACGAATATAACGATGGATGACATTACATACAATTCTTATTCTTACAAATGTTACTTACAAATAATGATACCAATCTTCATATAGATGAGAATCTACAGTGTGGTTAATAAAATTAAAAATAACTATAATAAGTCGACGTGATTGTTTTGGTTAGCACCCTGTATAGTATAAGCACATTTAAACAAGGTAGATAATCTTTATGACAAGTTATTTTATTGTTGCTCTTGTTGGTGAAACGAATAAACGTCGAATAGGATGAAAAGATCGACGAAACAACAAGCATGGACATGACATTAGACATAAGAGCTTTTGTCTACATCTCCCGTCTCCATGTGTTAAGTTAGGAATGTTGCTAACAACGTTTCAACTCATACCAACATATGTAGTCCATTTACTTCTTATCTACTTCCCTTTCCCTCGTTTTAATCATCGAATGATATCGATAACTGCACAGCTATACTGCGAACAAATTTCAGCATATTCCCTATTTTGCTCTGTGAGCAACTTACTATAAGCAACATCACATAACATAAACTTAATGTTAGAAAATCGTGCATTTAGTACCCTTTAATGTTAGTACCTGGTAACCAGTTAACTAATGTATCAGATTTGTGCGCCAAAAGTCTATTATAAAGTGACTATAGGATGTGGGAGGTGGTTAGCGTTTAAATGGTCCTTCGACACGGCATCGCGCACCTTAAACACCTTTAAAATGCAATCAGTGAGAAACACGGCTGCATACGCCAGTGCAGAACATCAAACAACAAGATGGTGTAGCATGGAAGCTAAACTTTGAAGCATACCACATTCCATAGAAGAAAAGATAAAAGCCGCAACGAGGCAACAAAATACTGCCATGCTGCAAACAAATTCCATTTGCATATATACTAACAACTAAAATATTTTATTAAACTAGTAAAATAAAATAGTAAGTTTTTCGATATCAGAATAAATTATTAGTTCCTGAAACATTTTTATCTTAGCAGATAATCAGTGAAGGTGGTGAACATTTGGAAAATACAGACAGTCCAATTAACGCCACTTTCTTTGGAAAATCAAAGTTTTTAGTTGAGACCTCACAACCGCAAGGAAATATGCTTTTATAAGATTCAAATCTTTTATTTTAGAATAATGATAATAATGTAGATCGTAGTAAAACTATTTCAATGGACGTAATCCAGATCCAAATGTGCGCTCCGAGGGGATAAAATCGCACAGGAAATTGAATCGAGCTAATATCACGTAACAACTATACCACAATGCGCAACTTTTACAAGATAATGGTCAGTAAAAAGTGGGAAATATTTGAGTTGGCAATGTACTTCTGGTTTTATGCTCGTACAAAAAACACTGACTCAGTCACTCGACTGACTCGACACAAAAGACCATTTGCAATAGAAATTAATTACTTTGTACATTAGATTACAATTTAGCGATTATCTTTATACACATTTTAAAAACGAAGTGCTTCAGTCAGACTGGCAGTAATTTTAAACAAGCTTTACACAAATGAATAAAAGGAAATAACTTCACGTCAAGTTGTGTGATTTTCTAAACAAATATCCCTTCTAGATCGCTCTTTGTTTAATCGTACATAATAGTAGACAATTTCGTTTGTTCCGTTCTCATCTCGTTACGTTTTTACATATTTTATTGTTGTGCGTGAAGGCACCTGACTTGTGGAGTCAGCAAGGGCTCAAAAACGTGACACCTGTAGATGGGAATGAGTGGCAGGATAAAGGACGAACGTAACGCGTGCATATGCGCAGATCACACAACTACCACCATTGTGTAGACGTTGCTGGCATGGAATTAATTACGTTCCTAGTCGTTTTGTGTCTGACTCTAATATATTCTCCCAATGGTGTGAAATGTCGTCGTCGTGGAGGTAAGTGATGGGTTTTGCTCGAATTCAACGTATTCAAATGATACTAGAACGACCGAGGAGTAGACATATTCAATAAGATTACACACATCGTACAAGTACAAATAGTTTTTGTTCGCGTAGTGGTAATAGATGAAAAGGAAGAAGGATATAATACAAGTGACAGTAGTTTTTGGTAAGAAGTAGTGCGTATGACGACAAGAAGTGAGTGGTCCTTTTGGTTGAGGCCCTTCTAGTTCTACCGAAAACGACATGTAGACTATATGTAGGTCTGCTACTTACTAAGGGAGTAGAGAGTAGTTCGTGCCCTCGTCCTATGATTAATGACTCTGACAAGATAATCACCCATATCTTGTTAGTATAACTTGTTATCCACTTGCATTTACATGGATTGAGGCGAGGTTTTGTTTCCTTCCATTTCACTATATAAATGAGTTTTTGTTTCGGGTCTTGAATAGATTCAGAGAATCTAAACTGGTTGGTTCGCTCAATAACCACCAACAGAACAAAAACATTTCGAACTTTGCCCAACTTTGTACACTCTGTACGAATCGGTGACACAATTTTCGTAGAACTACAGTTTACAGATTTCGCACGTCAGGATAATTTAAATTGTTTAGTTTTCAGCTCCAGTGTGACTTGGCATTTACTCAAATCTTCTGTTTGTTTTATAACTAACCATTTTTGTTTTTATTCTGTTGGAGTCTATGTTTTTGTCATTATAACCTACTTATTAATGTAGTTCAAACTATATGCTCAGATGAAACTTTATGATAACTTTACCAACATAAACTGAAATTATACTGCTGTGCAGCAGTGAAATAGATAATGAAACATCAGAGAGTAGATAAAGTTGTTTTGAGAAATATTTAATGTAAAAATATAAATGTATGCTACAACAAGTATAAATTTATACGCAAAAATTAAAGCCTAAGCTATTTTTAAGGAAATTTCATCTCTTTAGTGCAAAGGAAATTGCTGCCAATAGAAAATGACGACAATACTAAAACGCCATCACCGGACCTGATCAGATTTCCCTTAGGGAATTGTGGCCCAAGCCCTCAAAAGACCTGAACCAACAAGCAAACAGTAAATGGGACCACTGACCACGAACATTGACCTCTTTTAACCGGTCCTGCGTGCATTTATTTCCTCAAAAAAGAAGTTTTCGTCAAAATATATGAAAATGTTTCCGGGCTTCCTTCAAAGAAGACGAAGGTTATCGGTTCGGTTAAACAAGGACGTGCTGATCACAATAAATCATCAATCCGCACGTCCGGAAATTATGGATGTTGTTATGAAGGCGATAAAACGGAATTAGGCAACACAACGGAACAGCGCGGTTGATTACAACGGGAAGGAATTGCAAAAGGGGTTGTCGGTTAGTGTAACATACCGTATCTATATATACGTCAAAGAGCAGACACATAATTCGCGTAATTCAAGCATAATATTGTATGGATTCCAGAATTTCTCACAATTCTCGCAAGAATTCGTGCGTTGGACTTTTCGACTGACAAAAATTAATTTCGTCGAATATAAGTGGAACTCACGTACCTAAAGTTGATACGAGACAGGAGATTATAATGCTGGTTGATTCGTTGCCTTTGCGAGCATGACGTTACAACCCCCCAAACTGCCGAGTGATCTTATCAAAGTCTGAAAAGGCCTAAAGACGAATTAGTTGGCTTAGGCATGCCGCAGACCAGCGACTTAAATTTATTGGATGGAAAAAAATTCGAAGGATCATCCCGTCCGCTTACTAATCGCCTAATAATCGAACTAATTCTACAACGCGCATCATTAATTCTTAAAGCATTGGGAAGTCGAAACTTGAAAGCGGTTATCAGAATTTCATCCAGTTAGTTACTCTCACAAATAAGCCAGTCTTATTAGACTGGAAATCGACAGAAGACGATGATCGTTGTGTTCAGATTTGGCAGGGTAAGCTCTGAATATGCGGTAGACTACGAACAGCAGGAAATGGAATTACAGATATCATGCAAACAGGATCGACTTCATTTCAACAAACGACTTAAAATGTTAATTCCAACAATGACGTCGATTTTTGCACTTTTGTGTTTACAGACAGGAACGGATGTAAAACCGCTTTATATCCATTATTTTACTATAATAACAAAAAAGTAATTGAATTTTTGTGGTCAAGCAAATTCTACATAAATAAAATCGGCTAATTTCCGTTGTATTTCTATAGTCATAACGCTGTCTTTATGTTGGCTGTTCTGTTGTTGAATGTTGGAATTAAATCCAGCTTTATAACTTTCTACCTTACTCGATTACTGGTATTTCCAATTCACACGTTGACGTTTACATGAACAATTACACCATCGAGGAATGAATTGTTATGTTAGTGTCAGAATATCACGGATCTCGAGTGGATGACACTTCAGTTAAAGCTATAGCACCACTATAGTAACGTGTGTTTGGTTCCGGTAATAGTGTTTATGTTACCGCCGAAGCGCCACCCCCAACCCCACATCGATCCATTTCCAATATTCCAATGCATTCCAACAAATAGAGAAATATTTCTGTCGACTTGTCCTCGGTCGTCGACAACAGCGACAAAAAAATTTGATATTCTCACATTTATACTCTTCGGAAAATAATTTGTTTCCACACATGGATTCTTTTTGATTTCTTATCTCCTCTGATGCTGCCGTCGTCACACTGTCATTCTCTTTCATCGTTCTACTCAAATTCTCTCTTTCTACTTCGTGTGCTCGGCTTACATCGATATCAACAAAGCCATCTGCATCGATTTCGAAATGAACGAATATAGAAAGGAATAGCGCAATTTCCTGTCTACGATGCGACGATATAAACTTTACTCCTTTTCTAAACAAACCCCTTTCTTCCTATACTCTCGAATAAATCAGTAGGAAGCAGGTATGGCGCGCACACAGAAGGACTTCGGTGACGATGACTACTAGTTACCGCATCACCAGCATATAGTTCCTAGCTCCGGAAATTCGTCGTACTTCGTTCCAACTTCACTTCACATTCGTCTCGAACGACTATTATTTGGCAAACGCGTCAAGAATTCGTGACTGAAAACTCTGAAAACACAATGGACATACGAGCTATTTGTAAACCGGAAAACTTGTAATTGAAAACACCAGATTCATCCATTTCACTTGACGAGCTCGATTTATTTTTAAATTAATTTAATTAATTTAAATTAAAGTCACTTTAAGTTGAATTTATGTCAATGGGCGTAGGTCTCGCCACAATAGGACATTTTAATAACTCATCGACTAAATGGAATCGTATACTATCGAGAATTGTAATAATAGCGTTCTAGGCATATATCGACGAAGCAAATCAGGCGATGCAATCGTAGCAGCCCAAGTAGTCGAACAGCGCTAATGTAATTACTTTGCCCGCGCACAAGTGAATAAATAACGTATACACAAAGCAATATCATGCCACATTAAGATAAGGCGAATGACACACTTAGTTCCTCGTAAAATTCTTAATGAAATATAAACACGCAATCCGTATTTACCACACCACCACCCTTCAACAACAAGAATGCACCTTACTGCGGTCATTCATTTGAATTATGTTCGCTGACCATCAACAAATTAAATCCTCGTCGGTGTGCTATATATTCACACACAGTTGGTTCATCTATATTTCTATGTACATAGGTATACCCGATTATTTTATCATTCCCTTAATCATTAACCTTAACTGAATTATATTTTGAGGGCAAGGAGTGAGAATCCAATTTTGAAACTTATTTCGGAGTGGGAACTTTAAGAACATAGAACAGAGTGAGAAGTTGAACTGAAATTAATCACACGTAGGTTACACTCGCAACAGTAAATTCATTCGCATTTACATTGAGGGCTAGAAATAAAGACAAGGCAGGTAAACGTTAGCAACAGTGTGTGAGTTTGAAATCAGTGAAAAGTTTCCAATGGCGAAGGCTCATTATTCAAGTAACAAATTAAAGCAGTTAGAACCAGCGCCCCGTGCGATAAATAAACCAAACCTATCTTCTTGAAACGCCAAAGGAAGAAGTATAAGAAGCAAAGAAGTACTTAACTAGTACAGCTCAATGTTGCTTGCTGCTGTGTATGTATTTTTATCTCGACCGATCTACTTATACAATTAATCATTTTGTTTAACATTAATTGCTCGGGACCATTGTTGTCTTCGTGCACCACTTCCGGATTCAGCATCGAAATACAAAAAGAGCTACAAGTTTTAAAACAAAAAATAAAAAGGTGAAAGCATACAATTTTTAAAAGTTTTGTTTAAAGTTGTATTTTCTGGGCTCTGGTATTGGAAGCTTGTATAGGAATTAAACAGCAGCCATCGTGAGTGAACACCGAACACCGGAAACCTCGAACATGCCTATCTTTGGTGCCTGGTCTTAAACACGATTGGTGCTACGTTATACGAACGTGTAACCTAATTGGTAGTCGTTTTGTTGTTGTTTAAAGAATAGTTATTTTGGAATAAGGTATAAGCGATGGCATTTAAAGCAGTAGCACAGAACGAAGAGTAGAGAGGAAATGTCATACACGAGGCGAGGTATGTTGGCAACGGTGAACCAAACCAAACGTATGAATATTAATGGCACCCGTGAGAATGTTAAAGCATTATAGGATTATTTAGTGATCAACGCCCCGTTACGTGAACCAGAATAAACTTGCCACAATTTGAATTTAAAATGGAACATCAAACCGTCGAATCACCTTACTCGCGTTACCCGTTTTGAGGGGACCAACATTTGCGTTACGTTCAAGTTCTTCGTTTTGCTATTACCTACCTACACTATACTCATCTATATATATATATATATATAGCAGATAGACAAGAGGGCATAAGTACTCAACCACACGATGAACAAGACGCTTGAAACTCCGTCGAAGAGCCAACCGAAACGAGAAAGGACATAAGAAGGAAGACAATAATTTAGCGTTCGTGTGGTGGCAGCAGCAGCAGCTAGCAACGGAGGCGGCAATTAATTTCACCATCTTGTCGCGCCTCTCTTGTCGAATAGATTGCTCTTTAATAGAGATTACTCATAATACCAAAAGCCATGATAACTATACACTCACTGACAATGCCACAACCACTTCAATTTCACAATATTGAAAATTTAATTACGTAGCACCGCAAAACCTTCTAACGGTACAAACAAAATATATAACATACATTTACTTTCATTCGTTTAGGTTGAGCTCACTGCATATATAGTTTCCATTCATTTTGAAATTGCTTCTGTGGTTACGACATCACGTGAAGCTTCTTGCCAAATTATTAAGTACCTAGATCATTTAATACAATTTCCTTCCTATTCAACGGATCAAATTATCTTCTAAATAAATATCAAACTTTGAAACACCCTGTGCCTGCGCGTGTGGCATTTTAGAAATTTAGAATATCACAATTCACAGTGTCAGCCACAACTTTTGATAAATTAACATAATAACACAATCATACCCAATACCTAAAAGCTTGTTGTTATTACTATTAATTAAGATTGTTTTAGAGTAGAGACTCAGTCACGCTAAGTTTTATCAGTATCAATTAATAATTTTAATAATCCAATTCCAGCATTTATTGGACTAAAAACATACTCAATCTAATGATGTCTATAAAAACTGTAAGTGTAATAATTCATTGCTAGCAATGACATTTTTAACTCCGCCGATCCAAATAATGAAACAATCGATCAATTTTGTCGTTTTTTCAACATTCTTTCTTACTGTCTTTCAATGCCTGTGAGTAAAAGTAACTTTATTTACACACTTTCTTCGTTCACATCAGCAATTTAACGACTATATATTCGACGACAACAGAATGAACGATTATCAACACCACACCGACTGGAAAGATGACGATGAGGATGACGATGGGATTTCTAAACAACGTAAGTCATTTATATCAATGTGAAACGATAATGGCCGTGAATTTAATCCCATTGTGCGAATGAGATAATCTATTAGAAAAATAAAATGCCTGATGCGAACCTCAGAGGGCAAAAACAAAAAAAAACAGATCCGGACTTAATTTATAAAATTTCACGTAATGTGGTAGTGAAACCCTCTTTGTGTGCTGGTAGGATAGAATTTGATTTAACTTAAAATATATCCATGCTGCACTAAAGGGTAACTCGGTGTCTGTTTTGTATCATTAGGGTTAAAATGGCACGTGTCTTCGCGACGCGCGGTCGACTTTTTTATCAGTTCATTCACACATAAATTAATATACGGGAGAACCGCATTAGCGATATTAAATATGTATATATTGTATATAAGGCGGCAATAAATTATACTTTGTCGGATTACAGTGGCCTCGGTTATTGTTATTACTCGACGAGCAAATACTTTGCGGTTTACACAAGATATTAATGCGGGTCTGCTGGTAGTAGTTTATAATACATATTTAAGCGCTCCCACCCCTTTAACTAGTAAGGGTTGTGAGTTTGTGATACATATGTGTATGCATAGCGTTGAAACTAATTTAAACTACTGTACCGTACCACATATTTCCTTCTACCCCATGAATGTATTAAACTAATAAATTTATAAAAATTCATATTAAATCAACCCATGTCAAGGGTTAAATGTGTTTTGTTGACTTATAATAAAATTTTAAAAGTTATTAAATATTGATCGATTTGAATCAATAAAAAGTGCATAAAATTGTCCTTGCACTTAGGACCATCAAAGATATTCATAAGAAAATGCACAATGGTTTACTCTTCACTTGAAAAGTTTTTAGTTTCAGGGGAATTTTCGTATCTATATGTATACTTGAAATACATATACATGAATTGGGTTGCGGTTTCATTTCTTTACATTCACCACCCACCCATAAAGCAGTTATTGCGTCATTCATGCATTCATGGGCGCCTCGTCGAATATTCCTATTCCGGTATAACATACTTGGAAGAAGGCCAAATAATGCATACATGTGTCGCGGAAGTAGACTTTTTTATTGCACCCCTTATATCGATGCGAAACGTATAGTAAAGCTAAGCAACAAAGGGGTGGCGTGGCGGCGGGTAAATGTCTCCCATACGCATTCACCTACATTGTCAGCGTAACGCATACGGTCACGTGTTGCTAGGATTACGTCGATTTTTTGGGAGCTTGTTACTTTATTTTACGAAAATGCTAAAAGGGAGAAACGAGACCCTTAGTGCTGATTCACGTAAATCGAGGCATCGAGGGCGCGTCACAAATAAATATATTTTAGCCCTCTATATCCCTGATCACAACATACACCCACGACCCACGTAAATCGTTCAATCAAACGCAACCGATGAAAAGAAAATGAACTTACATTTTAAGTAATATTGGAAATCCAAAACCCACCATTATATTGTAGTTACTCCCAAAGTGTACCATTATAAAAATGGAAAGAAAAAGGATATTGTTAAAAATAAGCACGCCCTTCAACGACGAAGAATGCAAACTTTAAAAAGTTAAACAATTCCTTCAAACTTCAAGCGTATCAAGTTATTATAAATTATGCGTTCACTTTTTATACGCTAATTATTTTTTTATCGATTAATAACAAAGTCTCATCGATACTTGATTAACTTCCAAACTCGAAACTAATTTAATTACTCTTTACGATCAATCACTCCCTTGCTGGCAAAGTTCTGTTCAATGTTCTTTCATTTGCTATTTTTTTCTTGACTCATACTACCACAACATCCTTCAAGTAGCTGTTTTTTACCCGTCCAGGGATCGCGCTCATAATAAAATAGAATGTCGCATTTTAAAACTTCCAAACAGAATGAAAGCAAAAAAAAAAATGAACAAAAAGAATCGGATGAAAAAGCGAGATCTACTTTAAAGGCACAACCTAAAAGGACCTAAAGCACTAGTCGAGACATGGATTGTGTCAATATTCATTTTTCATCGAAATGAGTCCATAAAAGTTGATAAATATATAATCGATGAAATGGTTGCCCTTATAGATAGACAAGATTCGAGAAATAAAGGACACAATAAAGGAACAAAAGAGATGCTCCAAGTTTCAAGCTAAAAAAGCTGCAAGCTAGTTCTTTATCCATTAATGCTTCAACTATATCGTTCAGGAAAGGAGAGGAAAGGAAAGGAATGGAAAGAAAAACTGTAGGAAATGTACGTACTGATGAAAGTCAGGAAATTACTCAGAAGGCATTAGTTTAATTAGAGCTATGAAGGCTTAATTAATGAAAGGACTATTATTTTGAAGTGCAACCTGCTCCACTCGCCAGCTAGCATAAGGCAGCCACCTTTATTAATCAGAAATATAGTAATTGAAATATCAAACTTTATATTAGTCGACTTCATACCTTTACTAACTCCTACGCTATAGAATAGAGCAACTAAGAAGTCGCGCGTTTCGGCATCTTTTAGGACTCGTTGTGCGTTTCTAATGAAACTTCCTGCTTTTATTCAACTTCTTAAGCTCGTATTTTGGTTCTAATTAATTGCATCGCTCATAATTCCACCGTTTTATTTCCATTTCCCACCCGTTTCCGTGAAAACTCTTAAACTCCGATTTGTGTTCCTCGCAGCATTGCGACCCGAAAATGTTCTTTATAAATTATGAAAAGGGAAAAATGAATGAAGGAAAAAAGAAGAAAGGAGGAAACATTGAAAAACAAAAAAAAAAGTAATTAACGCAGCAAACTCTCTCTCGGCAACGTACGCTTAAATAATCAAATCAAATTTAATGAAAACATTTCGTCTTTCGTCATTGTCCTTATGCGTTCTGCCATCAGTGATGAATGAAGATACATTTGACATTGTTTATTTGTTTCTTTCGTTTTGTTGTAATTGAAAAACAACAAAGGAAAAGCAATGAAAAGCAAGGAGATTCATGAAAAGACGAAATAAAACAGAAAATATTACATTAACAGAAAATTGCCTTTTTTCATCATCAAAGGAAAATATTCGCTGGGTTTGCCTTTGGCAGGTTGGACCTGCTGCTGGCTGCACATAGCAATGAGGAGGGTTGTATAATTATAAGTCTCTCTGATTTAAGTACGAAATTCACGTAGATACATACAGTATAGTATTTGCAAGGCATGCAAAGAAATTGAAGTTGGTTACCATCACCCGAACACCACCACCATCCCTTAAAAACGCTACTACTATTCCATTCATCCTCATTCTCCTTGTTCCTTTCATCATTAAATAAAACTAAAAAATATTAAAACCAGCGAAGTGTGATTAATTTCCTTTAAGGCGTAGGGGTGAATCGAAAAATGCGCTTTCCATGCGTTCTCGTTCTCTTCCTTGCTTGCTTCTAGAACACTGCGCGAACAGTTTCAACTTGTTTCAATCAATAAATCATTTTCTTTGAGAAATTACCGAAGAGCAAGATGTTCTGGAATATATTCAAATACTAAACTTAAACTATATTCATCCGAGTAAATTACATATTTTTTGAAATGATTTCGGAATCAAATTATACGTTCCTCTAATTATTAAGATATAACGAAGTACAAAGCATATCATGCCCGAAAACTGACGCGCGGTAGCTAAGTAATTAATAATTACGAAAGGAGTTTAATTGGTTGTTTCATAATTAATAATATAATTATTTCTTGGCTTAATTAATAATAATAAGTAGTGGAGGAGGAGCCCTCAAGTAAGTCAAGAATTAAATTATATAACAAATACGTCTTGCTAATAAGCTATTTTTAGAAGAATAATTTAAGAAAATTGAAGACGAGGGCGTTGTTTTAATCAAAACATTCAAAACTCGCATCAGATAGTTACGCACGCATAAATTAAATTGAAATGTGAAACAAAGCGTGGATAATTCAATTCACTTTTATTCAATTTTGGTCTGTACGTACATTATGCTCTCATATTTATTATTCTGTTATTCATAGATGCTTATTATAGAGCTTCCAAGATTCCAAGCTTTATTTAGAGCTTATCCCAAGAAATAAGGAACTTATGAAGCATTTATTTTGGTAATTTTTATTTTCCGCAAAATTATACAGAAATGAACATGTTCAAGTTGGAGGGTGATGTTTTCTTAATAGAATCCGGGAAGCTTATCTTATTGGTTTCTTGGAAGTATTAATTTTCAAGAAAGACGAAAACAAATATCTCGTGCCACCAACTGACTATATTTTGTGCAACATCACCTATCATGAACAAACAAACTCATTTCGAAAAAAAATATTTCTGCAATTGAATTTTGAGGAGCTTTTGTATAACATTGGTATTTGCACGAATGGCACGGGGTCGCCTCGCCAGGCAGATATTAATAAGCAAAATTTGCAATTTTAATGCACCATTAATTTACATAAAATTTCTATTACAGAAGCAATACGGACGAGGCAAAAGCTTCGACGAACAATCCTCAACTCAATGGTACATTCTAACAAAAATACTGAAAAACATGCAGCAGTTTTTAGTTTTTTTTCTTTATTTTTCCCTTCCTTTCCTACTGGGACTATACGATTGAAACAAATTTTGCTTACGTTTGCTTTTACCTAATATTTGTAAAAACAAACACACATTACATTCCAACCTAACTCCTGGTCTGAATTTGAAATGCATATACGAGTAGGTATGGTCATTGTGAACCTCATATACCTAGGTATGAAAGAGCGAGATGTCCTGAGTTGTATGTGCATACGCGGATGCGTTCATTGGACCGACCAACTAGGTCTGACGCTCACTTCCAGTTTCAGAGCGCGCGGCTGGAAATTAATTTCGGAAAGTAAACAGGAAATAGCAAATGCAGCAAACGCAATTTAAATGATGCAGATGAATGAATAATACATGTTTCGTGACGTATATTGTTTCTGCCCTACTGAAAAATTAAACGTTAAATGTTTATATATAGCAAAAAATGATTATTCTAGCAAAGATTAAATAAAACAAGGCGGAACTAAAACTCAGAACAAAAAGCAAAAATTGCACAATTTCCAAGAGACGCACTGTATTATATTATTAATTTTCCCACACAACTGCGAGCACATAATAAACAACCAACCGCAATTGTTTCATCGTGTGGAGATTTTCTGAAAACATATACAATGTGTTTCAACTTATTTGATGATCAAACCATTCATTTAATTTTCTTTATTTTTATTGGAACACATTGTATGTAATCAATGTATTCTAGACAAATAGCTATGCTATGTTGCAATACCGCAATGAATAGAATCAATCAACCATTGCGGTTATCAATTTAACACAAGGTGCTTCGATTCATTTTTAATCGCTCTGTTTCAACGAACTAACCTAAACAAGCAGCCAGCAAATGTGCTACTGCACCGAATCTATAATCGAAAAACAACAACAATCAACAAACAACATGCACCAACAAAAATGTTAATTAAAACTAGAATTTTTAAACAACTTTTCCCTCTTCATTCATCGCTTTCGAAAACATATTTTCGTTATTTTTTTATTCGCATGATATAAAAGTTGGGATGCTTTCAAAATTAGATTTTTATAAAAATAAAAGCGGCAATATACATTTACCTAAAATGAAAAAGTTTTCTGTTTTTTATATTTTGCTGTTTTCCGATTGCTTTTTTTACGGTTCCGGTTAGAATGTGGTGATATAATTTGTCTTTTTTAGTTTGTTTGTCGGGCTGCGTGGAAAACGAAAAGCAAAAAAATCGTTTCTCTTTGGTAAAAAATAGCTTCGCAAAAGATAATGAAAGAGAGAGGACATGATGATTATCTTTAAAGCTCACAATCTCTCTCATTTTCTGCCTTACCAGCATGGGCTTTGATTAAAAAATTTTCCTAATTTAGTTTCGCAATCAATTTTTCCTTCAAGAATATAATACGGGAATTGCGAAGAACCAACAAAACGCGCGCGGCTTTGCGTCTGGAATTCGTAAGTAATTAAAAGTGATTTAAAATATTTGCGCTCAAGTTAATCAAATACTGCGTGTTCCCAAAAAATTTAAAATCTAGTTCTCCACCTAGGAATCCATTATGTTGCATAAAATATTTCTCTAACACTCAGCGAAAGTAGAGTGTTATTTTCGTATTCTTATAACACTCGCTTTTTAATTATTAAGTTTTTCGTTAAACTTTCCTGCTGATTCTTTGTTTCGGAGTGTACCGTGCGGTAACAAACCAAGGATTCCTATCCGCGTTAATTCTGCCCGAGCTTGGCTCATTCTTGCAAATCTTCCAGTCTTCGTCTTCGGTTACAATGCATTGTATGCCATAAGTCTTTGAGTTTTACGTATTACCATCGCGACAGCGATACAAATTGTTCTCGTTTTTATATCAAACTTTTCATTGTGGAAAACTCTTCAATTATTAACTTTTCCGTGTATTACGTTGTGAGCGCGTCGTTACATTACCAACCAACAATGTTTTCAAATGCCCAGCAACAACGACACGTACAGAAGTGAAGGGAAGAGAACTGTTGAAGGAAAATGAAATCTTTTTCCACCGGCAAAGGTTTAATTGCATTAAAACTCTTAAATGTTGTTTGTGTGCTCTGCATTAGCAGATATTCAGGATGTTTCTGAAGTAAAACCGTCTTCCGAGTGTCGGTTACGAATGAAAACGCTCCCTTGGTTGCCTATAGTGGTGCACAGCCAGTTTTGTCAGACACAATTTTAATAAAAACGAAATTATGAGAAAATTTTAAAACTTTTATTATACTGCACGTCATAATTTGTTCGTGTTTTAGAATTTTACTCAAAACTGCGTTACCTACTTTTGTTGAAGCGTATATTTTACGTCTGCAACGAAAGTTGCTCTCATTAGCGCTCGACACACACACAATTACAAGGCTTTCAGTTGTTGATCATAAAGCGTGACGATTTTCATTCCAACATTTCCTTTACAGGCTCCCTTTTTGTAATTTTTATTTATTTAGTTATTAATTTGTAGCTTGTTTGTTTCTCTTTCTTTATCCTTGTTCAAGTTGAAAATTTCAATTTATCGTCGAGCACTGATTCGCAGATTCTGAAATGTTATGTCATAGACTTTAGACTTATGTTGATGGCTAAAAGCGGTGATTAATAAGCGTTAAACAAGACCACAACCAGCATCCGAAGCACGCATATCTTGAACGTCTAATTCGTACTCAAATAGTAGCAGAGGAAAGATATTCGTTGGTTCGTTCAGTAAAGGAAAAAAAATGTAAAATCGTTGAGCTTTATTTATATTCGGCAATAAATAATCGCGATTGTGCGTGCGCTGGAATAAATTCGTTTTTCTCTTCTTACTAATACATATTCAAGGTCTTCTTACTTCTTGTTCTTACCCAATTTCCAGTTATGTGGTTGCTTGTCTGCTTTTCGTTTCTCTTACCCTTACACATTACGTTACGATATCTCATTTGTACGTTGCTCCATCAATTAAATTATTTCTAAAAGATTTATACAAAGAAAACAACAAAATAATAATAATAAAAAAGAAAAACAATCTCGGGAAACTCTGACTAAAAAATTGCGAAACCCTAGCAGATTTTTTATTTTCATATTTATTTCCCTTCATTTATATGCAATATTGTAAATCTTGTATTTATTTATATAAGCTGAGTCGAAAAATCTTTTCCAATCTAATAAATATCAAGAGATTTTTTTTTTGTTGCACAGCATTTTTCCCGAACCGGGAACGTGTAAACCTAGGAATGTGGAGTTGCCAAAATTCTACAAATGCAGAAGAAAAAAACGGCAACGAAAATGACGACGACTGAACGAGCAAACGAACTAAATGTAGCAGAAAGATGATAAAATCCTATTTATGGTTATAAATAATATCGTAAATCACTTGCCAGGATAAATGAAGGATTGATCGTAAACGTAAACAAAATCTTTACGGTTATAGGTAAATGTCGATTGACTCTTACCAACAATGCTAAACTAACCATACTCGAAGTGTTTCAACACTTTGCAATCATAAGGAGAAAATTCAAATATCGACATATCAAAAAGTGCTTAAAGGCATGACTAGTTTCAACTGAGTGTTTCCATTAATACAATTTTAGGTTTGTTTATTATTGAACAATAAGAACTCGAACAAACCGGATAATAATCTTTGAAATCACTAAGTGTAATTTTGTGCGCATTTTATAGGTACCCACGGTCAACATTTACGAGTTTACCTCGTTGTTTTGCAGTTCTGCGGTCAGGAAGAGTAACATTGCTATAATATCGTGTTAGGTGGATGTAAAACCATATTATTATTGTTCAGCCAAAGGTGTATCGATTGCATTTTATGTGGTTTCGGTTTTGGGTGAATAGCACCAGCTCTAGAACTAGCATCAGAGTTTTACTATAATGCAGTGCAAAACTCACGCTCCAACAAAATGCCTTATTTATCCATTTTGCAAACAACACTTACGAAGCTAAAGTGAACATGAACAAACATCAATGCGCACAATATTCAGGAACAATGAACTGTCTTAGACTAGACCTTATAGAGCAAAAGTTGAATGTGCGCTTATGAGTTCGTTATAAATATATAAAATCAAAAATAAATCGACAATTTACAGCAAGAAACTAAAATGCAGAAAAGTTCCGTGGTCAGTCAGTGAATATGCTCTTCGCGAATTAGAGTAAAATCCAATGTCGAATTAAAAATTAAATGCCTAGCCTGTCCGAATAATTTTGTGAAATTATCAAAATGCATCACGAATTAAAAATTCTGTATCTTTAAAAATCTTTTGCTTTAAAACCCATTTATTTGTGTCTGGAATGAGAAATTATACAAATGAATTTATACTCATTACTTCTGTATTCTTAACTAACCGTGGTGCAATAAAAATATTTTCCCAGTACATTTTTTAATATTTAACTTGGTATACAGTTAGCTACCTTTAAGAAAATCGACAGAGGCAAAGAAGATTCTTTTCAGCTGCAAAGAACATGTTATTATTTAATAAGGCAATAAATAATAACACAGTGGCATGGAACATGAATCTCCCGCAGTAATCTTAACGAGCATCCATAGATTTTCTATCATCAGATAAGGCAAACAGATATGCTAAATAAGTAGTACTTCTGAATGCTCTCTATATTCTAATACCTCATGTGTAAAAGTAGGTATTTTACGAAACTATTCGAAGGCAATGAGGCACTGGTAAAACAGCATAATTCAAAACACTAACTATTAACACCGATCATTAATATCGAACCGAATCTATTGCTTTCTTTAATTATACACACGAGACGATTATAAATTAACAAGAAGCGTTTAATATTTAAATATTATTAACGCCAACTTAGGCAGCAAATAGACTAAATTAAACACTAAACAAATTCCAAGATCGAACTCCAAGAATATTTATTTTCTCGTGCGTATAATTGTTAAATTAAAATATTATGGTATTTAATCCTTAAACGTATCTCTGTTAATATTCGTTTCAAAAATTTGTTGAGATCTCCCCATTCAACGCCAACTGCTTTTTTGATCCATAAGATAAAAGGTACGAATTCACTAAAATGGTGACGCATTACTGCTGTCAACGTATTCTGTAATATTCGTACCAAGCTTATTAGAGGTAGTACTTCTAAACTTTCTGATTGATCATCATTCTGGCGAAGTCACCCCGTTCAGCGCCGACTGCAGTTCTGGATCTAGAACTCTATATAGTATAAAGTACGAATACGCCTGTATGGTGGCGCATGTCTAAATAATTCCTATAGTATTTCCATTGTATTCGTTCGTTTGGTATCAACCCGTGCTTAGACGCTAATTTCAGGTATTTGTAGAAATATAGTGTTAGTTTACACGTGTTTCGTAAAGTAAATCCACCTCAATGCTACAATAAGCACACTATAACAACAACCAAAGCGAATATCGTGCTTCCCGTAACTTGGTGAGGCGTACAATGCTGAAATAGAAGCATTACAAACGCAGCGTTGAAAATTTAAGTATAAATAATATATATCAGCAACCGGTGTTGTTATTATACGTTATAGTTATGAACGTTATGCTACTTTGGACTATTTTCTATAGATCTAGAAAATTGTGTGTAGAATTGAAAGTTGTGTTGGCCTTTGCGCCGCAGTGCAGTTCGTCGTTGTGTATTTGCGGTATAAATTCCATTGTTGATTGTATAGTTTGTGTGTGTGTGTTTTGCTATGGTTTGGAATGGAGGCAATTCGCGACCAAAGCACGAAGTCTTCTAATATTTATCATAAACGGGGTCGACCGCTTTTATCACGTTGTATGTATAACAACAACGGGCCATATAGGCTTTGTTGAATCAACAAAAACCCTTCAATACGATCGAAACAAACCACGTAGCTAACACAATCCCTTATCCTGATTTTTTTCAGACATACTTTTTTTATTGTGAGTTTTGCTATTATCGATAAGATTTTCTCTCACCCTTCGCACCTCAAATGCTTCTAATGCATAAATGCAAGAGGTATATGAGTGCAACACTAGTTTTTGCAATATAAATGCTGATTTCTGAATTTACGTGTCAATATTAGCATTAGTACGAAAGCCTTCGCAAGTTTAGCCAACCCTGTATGACAGTGGATTGATTACGCGTCCAATTTTATCTATTAGTAGGAAGAAGTGAACCAGTTTTTTTCAAGTTTGATGAAGAAATTCAGATGTAAGTTAAGTTTAACAAAAAGCCCTTATTTTGTTCAAATTATTTTATTGATTTTGATGACTTATGCGTCGTATTTGGTTCCAACTTTCAATTACAAGTCTAAACGCTCATCGCTTCGCTTCAGCCCAAAACCGCAACGAGTGGCAGCGTGTTATACTGGAAAAAAAATAATAACTTCTATAACGCTCCGGGGAGCCATGTGGCAAATTAGGTTTTAAATGAGATCAAATTAGGAACCTTCAGGAATCTATCATCAAATTGTAGCCACTGAACACATAAATCGTTATGGTCATCTGTGTATAATTTTTTAGTGATGTCCTTAAAGTTATTTAGTAAAAATGTTGGCGTTGACGTTACGTTGCAGTCGTCAACTTTGAACATTGTTAGTGTTTTTCAAAACCAATTAAGTAAATTGAAAATAAGACATCAATGATTCTGACCTTTCAATGAATGTGCACTGGCATGTGACAAATTTCATTTTAAACGACTTTCCTTGTAATATACAAATACATTTCCTGCTTTTGTTTGTTAGAAGTAGCCTTCCGTACATTGCCCATATTTGAACAAGCAAGTTGTTTGAGTTAGTGGAATTTGGCCTAGAAGCTAGAAATTTCTGTATAGGTAATAAAGAACACCGCAAAATTTTTCGCAAAATAAACGTTTTTTCTTCAGTGCATTGACTTCATTTTTGAATGACATGCAAACCGTAAACATATTGTACATTGGGGCATATTGTGTTATAAATACAAAAATTCGCGTTTTCACATCTTGACAATTGTGCATTGACTGATACGGAGAGCAAAATTGTACGGATCGTCGAGAACAAATATATTTTTAAATTGTATTCTGTTTCAGAATGCCTTATCGCATTTCTCCGACTGACTATGGGTCGTCTTCGTATGTCATTCGCTTTTGAAAACGCGAGGAAACGGGCTTCGATTCATCCACATCGACAAGAAACGAAACGAATGAAATGGTGCGAGGACTCTTTTCGTAGCCATCCTCTCATATTGGAACTGATTACACATCACGGCGCTCGGATTTCATTCAATCTAATTCTATATAGCTACGGCTTTATACAATATACGAACTTCTTCTTCGTCTTCTAGAACTTCTTCTTTCAAGTCTTTACATTCGTAACGCAACCGGAAGGTTATCGTAAAATCGACTTACATGTACGGTACACATTTAGGAGTCGCTGCTTTCATATATAGTAAAATGATCTTTTTGCATAAAATCTCTCCTACGGCACGCCGGAATTCTTTATCAAAAGTTCAACCTTCAACTTAGGTACAACTCGCTCTCATATTACATATTTAAATTTTATTATTACCCTCTCTTGTCCCCCGCATTCCAAACTCCCATTCGTGCTTCCTTACTTGATGAAATTTGCTTTGGTTCAAAAGTTTTCACGATGCGAATATAGATTTCGCGCTGGCGACCTGCACGAAATTAATTTCCTTTCCATATAGCAAAGCGTGGCATGACGATGAAGAAAACCGATCTGAGCTTACAGTGTTGGGTTAATATGCATAGAAGCACTCACAACATTCAAGATTATTGTTGTATAAGTTGTATAAGTCCAACGTCTTTTCACTATACTGAAAGAGCATCAGCAATTCAAGAAGCTCTATTTAATTCAGGGCATATTCATATAAGTTTTCTCATATTGAGCAATAGGAAATGCGAAAATGCGAAAGCAATTCAAACATATGATAGATAACAGAATTCTTAATTGTCTAGATTTTTCCCTAAGCTGCTCATTCAGGCATTAACGACAACGACAAAATAATCTTCCTCAACATTTCATACTTACATGCACACGAGTTCCAATCTTGTATGTTGAATATTGATAAATTACACGCTCGAAGTAATATTGCTTTCAACCATATTCCATGTACCTACTTAGGATAAGTTCTACAGGAACAAATTTTCATTGACATTTTACAACAAATCGATTTTTATCGTTTTATCGTTACACCAAGGATAAAATTATTATTGGTTTCCCTGTCAAGCATGCGTTAGAAGAATTTTTGAAACAGATTCTTTTAATTATTTATCGTATTACTCGGGGACGATTTATGCCGATACAAAAGAGAATCGACTAAGGAATGTAATTAGAACTGGAATGTCTTTGCACAATCTCATTTACTAGCGTGATAATTACACCCGGTGCACTTCAATTATGCGTGGGTACAAAACACATCAAAATCATTAGAAATACAACTAAAAGTTTTATCTAGGCAACGAAAAATATTAAGTATTAAATTACTTCACAATTTCAAGTAATATTCTTATTTGCACATTTAATTTCATTCGAAAAAGTTTGTGTCCCCTTATGTAGAAACTGTCGCTAACTTTGTGTATTCACGTATGTACATACCCTCCTTGAAGCGTTTCTAATTTCTCGTCTTGCGCACCTGTCTACTGCGTACGTACACACCGCAGTAGAAGAATGCAACGGATTCTGGGCCCGCCTGCAGATGGGGATTTAACATGCCACGCCTGACTACGTAAGGCGTGTATGTAAGGCGTCCCCTTCCCTTTTTTCGATAAGGCGTATGCATTACGTTTTACAATGCTGCAGACTTGTAGAGAGAAAGCGATGACGTCGTTATGTGAGCGCAAACGTAATACAGGGTGATGCGGAAAATTAGAATAATATTTATTCCAATGAAAAAACATGATTTAAAAAATAAAAAATTTTATTCTAATTTTCTGCATCACCCTGTATTAGGTTTGCGCTTACATAACGACGTCATTGTTAAACGATATGCATACGCCTTATCGAAAAAAAGGGAAGGGGACGCCTTACATACACGCCTTACGTAGTCAGGCGTGCCATGTTAAATCCCCATCTGCAGGCGGGCCCAGAATCCGTTGCATTCTTCTACTCACCGCTCTTATTGAGTTAGATAAGACGAATTCCATAATTTTCAGGACGCTTTGTCGTTGCACCTACGAATGACAAATAAGTAAGTGCTTGCTGCAGGGATGCATTGATGGATTTTAGGGATGTATTATTAGGTATTCAATGCATTCGGTTCTTCGAAAGCAATTATAATCTTCGCAATGATTTTCATAGATTTGATTTGCACAAATTCAATTTAACCTAAACGGATTTATTTATTGGTAAAATATGTTGCCTCCGTATCTTCAAGAAATAATTTATTAAGAAAACAGTGAAAATTCATTTTACAATTTATAACCTTTCTTTACGGCTGAACCATTTGCACCCCTTGCGCTTTGCGACAATATCTTTAAATTAGCGACCATCCTGGTGGCATCGTTGCGTCACCAATTTATAACCTTCGGAAATGCCGAACCCGCACGCATTTCCCGTTCGGCCCAAAAATAACGAAATGTATACGAAAAACATTCCCGATACATATAGGCAGTCACCACCACCATGCAACTATCTCTACACACCACCCTAGGAGAAAATGTGTTCCCAGTATCCCCTATCACGTATAAAAATGCTTTTTGGCGGTATTATTTTCTCCTCCCTTAAAAATAGTTGTACATTGTCATATTCATCATGCACATAACTAAATAACAACTCCTATGTTACATGGATGTATATGATAATAATCTATAAATCTGGTAAACATGGTATATGAAAAAAAAAATTGGAAAAACAAACATTGCAGCTTATTATGATCCATGACTGCGTCAACATCATTGTATGAATAATGAATAATGAAAAATTATGATGAATTTTACATGGTGAAACTCTATCACGAATTTGGAAACATAATTTAATCAAAACGTATATTACTAATTATTATTTTTTGTATATATCATAAAAAAATATCTATATTTATTTTTGGCAGCTTACACTCGTTTATTTGCGGACCACACGACTCCGCACTTCTTTTTCCACTTCTGTAGAGGTAATATTATTTAATTCAATTAATTTCCACATTTTTTATTAACTTTCGGATAATTCGGCACCTTAGGCTTCCGTGCGATGCGCAAAGGTAACGTCTCTGCGCATATAATTAAAATTTTATTTATATTAATTGCGTAGTCACGCAATAACTCATAACTCATTTCGGTGGAAATCGCCTAATTAAAATTAATGCTGCAAATTAATATTTCGCTGGAGATAAAGCGCTACCACCACTCCTAACTCACTCTTCCTTCGTTCTTGTGATCTATCTTTATACTCAACCTCTGCAGGTTTGTTCGAACACCAACACCACACCAGCACTTTTATCAATATTTTTCATTGACTTCTTAAGACCTTCTGCCAAGACGCCCGACCGGTGTATGAGTAAGATCGAGTAGGCATCCGAAAAACTGCAAGGAAGCCAAAAAGAGAGTTTATGAAAAGAAGAAACACTTTTGATGTTTGATAAAGAACGAATGAATCCAAGAATTTATTTCTGGAAGACCTAATTTCACAAATAATACTCATACCTCACGAGAAACTTCGTTTTGCTTTGCTTACTTGATTAAACTTGCAACACGCTCGGGTGCGTTGTTCGGGCAGTGGCCTGAACTGAAAATTATTTGCCCCGTATACCATGGCAATGGCATTGTCGACGTAAAATATTTCTATTTTTTTAGTACACACTCATTCACTGATGTCGTACAATAAATAAAAAGAAGTGACGTACATTTTTTAATTTAACATCGACTCTATTCAACTGCAAACTTGCCTCGCAGAAGTTAAAAGACTGCTAATAAGAAAACGCGGAAAATTGAAGGAAACTTAAAGATTCCAAGGAATAACTTAAAGTATAGATACTCTAAACTGTTCGAACATTCATCGATTCATCCCTTTATGATGTGTGTGGGGGAGATGGCCTTATGATATTAAATTCAGAACCCTCTAGTCTAGTTAAGTTCACTTTGCCTCTTTCGCTTGGCCTTCGGCCCATCGTTTTATTTCTTTGAACCAGCCGCCACATAACAGTGACGTCATTATTCAATTAGCTCCGACTCGCTGCCGGCGAATAATGAGATGCAACGTGGCGCTCGTGGTACAGTACCCATGCCGTACAATAGAAGAGTTTAATTCGATTTCATCTCTATTCAAATCGGCGGGTGGTTTCCTATTCGATTGATAGAGACACGTTGTACAGATATCGATACGAGCGCACGTTCCGCACGGCTCAATCCAGAGAATGTCGTGAGCAAATTGATAAGAATACTATCTACGGGGCAACTAATTACTTTGGGTACTCCAGACACGCCGCGTAATAAGATTAATCAATCGACGACCCCCTTCGAATGCGGCATCTCGGTTTTCAATAATGGATTTTCAATTTGCATCATCGTGTAAACTCAAAACGCACAAGAATTAACAAACAAACAAAAAAGAAATACTATTCACATTTGACTATATATTATAGAGATAGAGAAATGGTAGTGGTACCTCAACATGGTGTAAGATGTCGACGATATTGACGCAGGAATATCGACGGGACGTAATGTAAAAAGGAAATCGATTTGTATGCAGTTTTATCAGGCCCTTAAGAGAAAAACTAAATTTACATATGTCTACTAGAGGTATATGGTAAGTAGTGGAATATAGAGGGTTGCAACCCTTATTGAATTTGTAACGGGATTACAACGTGAAAGGATGTCAATCATTCCGCACGCCAGTTTGCTAGAGTAATTTGAAAAAAGTTGATTTTAATAACGACTCACAACGAAACGTCTAGCGAAGTGAAGAATTCAACAGACGTTACCAACCGTAGTTTAAATCCTTTTTAAATAAAGGCATAAGGCAAGGACAAATATCGCAATCTTCGCTAACAAATTATGTTTTATACAAACACAGGATGGTACAAGAATTTTAAAGAAATTGTTCTTTTCCTTTAAATGTTTGTTATCAGTTAATATGTGGAACACCTTGTAGGTCGTAACACATTGGGCAAAATTTCAAATATGTATAATGCGACTTCAATAATCCTTCTAAGAGGGATAGGGATAGGATAGGTCTGCATCATGCGTAAATCGTCCTTCCCAGCTTCGCTTCGGATAATCATGAGGCATGAGCATAGGAAATGTTGACGTAATTAAATTACGCCTCGAAATGAAATTTGCGTTAGGACCTTTGATGTTTGTTGTACGTACCAAGTATGAAAATATTCGCATAGCACGCACCGTCCTCTCGTTGCGTACTTACTGCGCCACCCATCCTTTCCCTTGGCATCCCCCTCGAAATCCCCTTGTAACGAACGAAATAATGCAATGTAATAAATTTTCACAAAACTGATCTGTTTGTTTGTGTTTGCCATATTAAATACCGTACATGCTTGCCTCCTCAGTATTGTTTACATTACACCATCATCATTAACCATTATTATTAATTTTCATCATCATGCACGCATTTACCACTCAGTGAAAGTGCAAAAGGTTCACATAGGAAATATTTTAATATATGCTTTTACAAGAGGAATACATAACGCGGTGGCATTTCGCTCTAATAAATTAAATTAAATTGAAGTTGATTAATTAGAGATTATCTATCCCGATTCATCTTGTCTTGCTTGGTTTTACGCATTTGGAATTTGAAATGTTGATAATTCGAATGGGACTCCTACAATACCTACTTCAGTATTCCAAGAAAACTTAATTGTTTCGAATTTTAGAAAATTACGAAAACCTGCAAGAAGCACAACTTTACAATATACATATTTATTCATGGTATATGTTTAAAATAGGTATACCTACACGCAATATTTCGCTTTTAACGACCTTCCTAATGAGTAATGAAACTTTTAAGTGTCTCTTCGCGTTGATGAATTCGCGTGTAATTATGAATAATGCAGTCGGCATACATACTGAATAAACTAAGTGCCTACTTAAGGATGGATGGAAAAGGAAAGAATTTGCATGTGCTCTCTAGCTAAAGGTAATTCGAGCAGCCCAACTCCATCCATCGAATTGTAAGAGACATTTCCAGACACTTCGTTTCCAGTCTGCTCTAACACTACAAGACGTCTTCATTATAGAATTCTAGTGTTCACAAGTAAACAAGCCATTACCCTCTTGCCCTGATCAGCCAATCTAGTCGAAAGTAATGAAAGGACTAAGGAGCACTCAAATAAATAGGTAACAAAAAAAAGTACTAATTTCATTTTATGAAGATTTTGGCGGATTCTGTGCTTATCACCGGAAGAAATCTGTATTACAAAATAAGCAACGAAAAGATTAGAAATAACAAATAATATCGTGGGACAATGTAATTTATTAAAATGCGATTGTTGGTCATTCATGGTTAATTTGCAAAAGTAAAAAATATTTTGTTGATTTGATTGAAAGTGATTTGCAATCGTATTCCCACACACCTTTTGAATCATGGATTAATTCGACGTGCTCCGTAAGCTTGGGCATGCATATTCCATACTTTAATAACATTTTCAACAACATGCACCGATGTATGTACCAATTTAGACGGCGGCATTCGCTTTTGCAATTTATGTGCGTACCACAACACAACAAAACACAACACAACATCAAAAACGAAGCGAAATGAAGAAAGAAGAAAGAAAGAAGGTGCAGCCTGAGCTCACGGAAAGAAAGACACAGAACACAACACAATTTCTGACAACACAATAGCGTTCGAATTTCAGTAGCGGCTCTATTCATGTGCACCGCCGCATGGCTAGTATACACGTCGATGACAATTGCAAGAGCCCATTATCGCAATCTCCAACCAACACTACTGACAAATATTAAATGTGTACAACATGTTTCAGAAAGAAAACTGGTACAGTAAACTAGGAAGCCTTCTTTCAGAAAAAGTAAACCAACATTCATGCATTTAAGTCCTGCTAAAATAAATTTCAGAATTTGATTGGAAACAGCATCACTTTCCAGAGACGCCCTGTATATGATTAGTTCGGGAATGTTTAAAGCTGTCGGTGTAACTTTGTTGGCACTGGTTCATTTGTTGGTGTGGTTGTTGCGATTGGAATTGTACAGCGTATTGGAAATGACACATGAACCAATTTCCGGCCTGACACATCAAACATTACCTGACATAACTGACAGGGAATTAGGCACTTAGCGGTAGGTCTCTCCTTCTTTTGATCGCTAAAAATGCTAATGTTGGAAGAGTTTTGCGGAAATTTGGCTTCCAGCCATCCAAATACAAATTGGAAGAGGAAGGACTCCATTTGCACAAGAATGCAGCAACAAAGATGAATCAAAATGATTGACAGACCCCTGGTTTCGATCGCTGTTGCAGTAAGTATTTGTTATAATATTTTAAGTAGGAGCGTGAGGTATTTTCAATTTTATAACTGACGCAATTAAAATGACGGAAATATCATCAGAACTGCCATGGAGTCAGGATCGTCACCAGGATTTGTGGTTTAATTTTCAGTGTAATTCTAGTCCAGAAAGTTTTTTATATAAAATTATCTCATCGATCAAGGAATATAATAAACTGCAGCCACGTGTCGTGCGGTCTGCACGTTGCATTACCATAAACAACAGACGTGCATGGTGCACGGCCATGCTCTGAAACAACCCTTAGTCGAAATAGAGCAATTGTAACAATAACAGCAACAACAACTGCATTTTGGGGTAATATCTTCACATTTGTGCAGCTGCCGATGTTGGTCGGGTCGGGTCTGTCAGCTAGACGTATACAACCAACCCCCATGCCCATGCATAAATTATTAGCATGTATAAGCGCTCAGGGAGCACACAGCACGGGGTTGAATGTTGAAAACAACAACTTAAAAGGATAAGGAAAAAATAAACAAGTAAAACAATTCCAACGCTTAGTGATTTATAGGTAGATACAGGTAAATTTAATCATGACTTTTAAATTCGATTCCAATGTCTTATTTGCACTTTGAGTATGTGATAAATTATTAAGTGCTTTGTTTGTTTGTTTTTTTCTAGAAATATAAAGTACATCATAAATTGGACACCACATTGAAAATGGAGGGCTTGATTTCTGAACAATATCAATAATTCTCAATGCTTGCCTTTATTTGCAGAAAATTCTTTAAATTTTAGAAAATATGCAAAGTCTAAGCAACAAGGTATGATTTTAAGAAGGAAGTGGCTGGAGTTCGGACGATTGAACATGAAAAATGTGCGTATTGTTGAAGGACTATGCCGTCAATAGCAATTTTAGTTCACCACATACGAATACATACGGTGAATAAATTTTAAGTAGTTGTGAATGCGAAAGTGGCCTACGACTATGTATGAAAAGAATTCTTGTTGATATTTTTGAGCTACCGCTCGTTCGTCATCAATATCAATTCAATTTTTTACCGACATCTTTACAAACTGTTTATTGAGTCATACACGGAGCATAAAAGCGAAATTTCCATTAAATAATAATTGTTGGCATCAATCGTGTGTATTTTTGACATTTATTCTAAAAGAGAGTCAATATTTACCTAAAGTATAGGCACTACCTGCAAATTTATTATATTGGTAAGTATATCGTTTCAGATAAAAAGAATTCAATTTTTAGAAATTGTATATGAAGAACCTTGACGAATTCCTCCAAAATGTTCTTGAAACGTTCATACGAAGTGGGACAGTCTGCATTCGGACATTTGCTTAATACCAGTTGATAAAGGTCATAATTTGAGGTACAGCCAGCTATATTGCTTAGATGTATTTAAGACCTGGTTACACCGTTGCATCAACTTGAAGCACGCCGAATTCTGAATGCACAAGCTCATGTTCATGTGAATGTTGAATGATGACCATTTGGGGCTATTATAATAATGCATGGGGTAATGTGTGCTTCACATCCTTCACCGAAGGATACTATTCGAAGTGACCGACGCATTTACTAAAACCGCGACACCTGACGTTGTGGTCATTAACGCAATTAGAGCACTATTCTAGTTTCTAGTAAACCATTCCGTACTACCCTAACCACACTACAATATCTGCTTACTAACATACAGAGCATTCCAATAAGAAACAACAGCATTTGTTGCCTCATGGTCATGAGTGGGAAGTTTGGATTTATCTAGCTAGAACAAGCAGGATACGTGAGAGGTGAAAACTGGGTATGTGAATAATTATTATTGGCTGTGAAATTTATTCAGACTACGTGAGCATGAAGAATAAATAAATCGTCAGTTACGTACAGAATATTTAACGCACATTAGATTTGGTCATGTACCAACCATTTTCGAATAATGCATAATAGTTTAACAAAGCTCATTGCATCAATAAAGCAATAAGTTTTTTGCGTTCAAAGCCATGCGCAAACAAATAAACTCCTGCATGCTTGTCGTTAAAATTAAATAAACACCTGGTATACAAATTAGTTATGGCTCCCCAGATCCTTCAACGATTAATTAAATAGGTAAAAAAAACTTTTAAATGCCAGAACATTAAAAATTAATTTATGCATTTTCTAATATTCGTGCTCTCTCATAGAGCTAATGAGCTAATTAGGTGCTTAAAATGGATTCCGGTAAGACTAAAGAATGAAAAATGTGTTATAATCTTGTGAATATTAATTCTTCTTCTTGCATTTTGCATTCTCATTCTCACATAGTCTATGTGCATCCGTGGTTTGGCCGCTGAAGTTATATTTATTTTTTGCTTCTTCCTTATTCCCTGATACGCAAGGTATAACTGTGAGATAAGCTAATTTCTTAGGAAACGTTCTTATGAATAAACGTGATGCTCTAACTAAAAGTCTAAAGTCGTGACGTGACCATCGTGCACATTCTCAACGGAGCAGCAAAGAAAAAGCTATAGTCTCCTCTCTCTTTTCCTCTTCATCAGCAGTGTTCTCAGTACAACTTTATTATCACACTTACGCGCTCGTTGTGCGTAGGCTACGTAGCAATTAAGAAAATAAAATTTAAATAATCCCAAGATAAAGTTATAAAAAGATACAAATAAAGTTAATAAATATTAAGTAATCCGACGTGAACGAACGTAACATGCTGTTTCGTTGTGCCTTTTCCTAACTTTTTCCTAACGCATTTCTCTTAACAAACCGTAAATAATACCTAGCTGGACAAATTAAGCTAATAAAACTCGAAAGGGTGTATCAACTTTATTCATTCCTCTATAAATAATGCTACGAGTTACCTACTTAATTTTAATTCTGTATACAAAGGAAGAACCATGGAACGGGAGACACTCAATTAACAACTTTTAAAGAGGATTAAGTGACGATGCAGATGCAGTCTCAACTTGGAGACACTATTAAGGTGCAGTATCTATGTATCTATCACATCATTTTAGTATTCAATTAAACTATTTACTCCAGACTCCAGGCAACAATCATTAAGCTTCTGATAAGTACATAAATTAGTCCGTATATCAAACAATTTTGAAAGGTTCGTAGAACACTCAGTAACTAATCTGAATCTGATCTGCAAGAGTGACATTAATAGCAAATAAAACTCGCACAGTTACGATCAGCATTTCGCAACTCTGTTTCGTTGCATTAATCAAGTGCGTGTTACAAGTTTCTGAATTAAAACTGTCGAAAAACTTATAGTGTTGTTCCTAATATGCGTTTGCTCATTCTGCAGTACATTATTCGTCGTACGCTGCAAGCAAATTGAAAGAAGACAGATGCAAAGCTATCACAATGAGGACAACAACAAAAAGACGCTCGCTCCGCAGTGGAGAGTAGTTTTGTGAATGAGATATCAGACAAGAGAAAATTGCGCCGGAGAATTGCTCGTTTTGCCTTTGCTGGCAACCGAACATAATCTACTCCTTCTCTGGCACAAAGTAAGCGTACAATAACGTATTTTGTAAAGACGTTTAATGTTGAAATTGTCCAATAATTCTAGAAAACAATACAATGCGCCGTCGAATGCATAAAAGAGAGCTTTAGGACTTGGTACAAGCCGAAGGAAGACGTTTTGTCTTTTGTAATTTTGTTAAGCGCATACTGTACTTGTACAGACACATTTTGCAAAGTTAAGTTACAACTATTATGTTTTCATGCGTGTATATCCTTGCTTGAGGAATATTGCAACCGAGGGGAAGCGTTCTTCCGCATTGACGTTCAAACTAGAAAAGAGATTCTGCCGCGCGTATAGTCTTCTGCGTGCTAATCCTTTCATTCAACCAAAAATGATCCAAAGAGGCCTTAATCTCGTTAAAGAGTAATACCTTTCCCATCAGTTTCCTATTTCAATTCTCTAATCTGTTTATGTCTCCATGGGAGAGCTTTTGACAAACTTTAAAGCTCAAGAGTCTGTATTTTATCAAGCGTTCTCATTCACATCTACAATATGTCCACGTATATTAACAAAAAGTTGAATAAATTCATGGAAGTTACGCTTAGAAGAAAATAATAAGAATTGTAATTTTCGTGAGCTTTCGAAGACATCCAAAGCTCTGCAGACCTAATTCTGATGATTCTGTTAATGTAATTGAACAAATTGTATGTTAGCAACAAAAAAAACGAAAATTCAATGGCGACAACAATATTCGAATTAACTTTTGCCGCTTTTGCAGTATCCTTCATCTATATTTGTGCGTTGAACAGCTTCAACGACTTGAGTCAAAGTAGATAAGTAAGTAAGAAGAGCTATTGAAAAACGATAACTGCTGAATCTGCAACAACTTATAATTTTCACACGAACTTAATCCATCTCTTAGCAATGGCAGAAATAACTGGGGAATGCTGGAGAAGTGAAAAAGTTTGGAGCTTGCATTCATTCAAGCGAAACTTCCTTCTCCCCTTTGGATTCTATATTTGGGTCGCAAACACTTCTTCAATGTTTTTTTTTTCGTTTTTGATCGTTTTATCACCGTATTTTTAAGATTATTATTTTTTCGAGTTGGAAGCGTGCCGTGTCCTGAAATTGTTTGAATGAGGTCATTTAGAGGGTTGGTTAGTTTTAATGAAAATTGTGCAGGCGCGATAAGCTTAATACTACGTAATCCCGAATCAATTTTTGCCCACAATAATGTAAAACGTAAGAAAGTGATATGCGGTTATTACCTACACGCAATAATTCACAATTCGCTTCATTCGTGCACGCAGTTATTCCACCTGCGCACGCGACACCCTCCTATTCAAAAACAACCGACATTACCGACAACAATACGAAATAACGTAGACAGGCAACAGCAAGAAAAAGCGAAAATAAAATAATAATGATAATAATGAGTTTTATAGAAATATAATTGGCTCCGGTTGCGTAATATCGGGGTTTGTATTTCCTGTTTCTTTCGATATATACAACTTGTTTTTTAAAAATAACTTAGAAATTTAACCATTTCTATTGTACATTGATGGAACAACCTGTATTATCTTAATATCAGATTCAAAACTATTTTTTTATTCCTGTTACGATTTGATTAAAAACTTCAAACATGCGTGGAGTTTGATGAAGAAAATAACATGTTCGGTTCCATTTTTATACAATTGAGAAGCCCGTCCCCTGATAATAAGAATCAGAAAATTAGAAACCCATAATAAGTCTTCTAATAATAGAAAAACAAAAAAGTCCAAACATTTCTGAAAAATTTTAGAACTAATGTTACTGTTGTCGGTATAATAGGGTAATACCCTAATTATTTCAGACGACGTGAGATTGAAACTATTATTAAAGTAAAAGTTATGGATAAACGAATAAGAAAATTATTTATGTAAATGCACATTTTTAGAGCTTTGAAGTAGGCAGTCGAAACCTTTAATTGAACAGAACACATGCATCACGGAAAGAAATTATTATAATGGTAATAAAAAAATGAAATGCGTGTCAAAATTCAATTGTACTTATAACTTAATAATTACCCCGAACTTTCCAATTCCATTCTCATTTATTTAATGACATTTATTAATAAATGAAAACTGGCTTTGTTCACTTTTCAAGTTTTGTGCTGTACCTAATTTAATATTGTGCAATAAAAAACGAGAATAACCCGACAAGAACTGAGAAATCTGATCTTGCATATCAAATCGTCGGCACGTTTTTTTTTTGTTAAAGTTAAATGGTAGAAACTTAATAAGTTACATTCACTTCATCTCATCTCTACATAAAGTTAATATTTTTCTTGTTACATTTTGTATTATGTTGAGCAATATGAAATATAACTGGATGTTAAATTTGGTCCAAAAATTCCTAGGACTTTCGCCGTTTCAAGTTTAGATTCCTCAGTTTATTAAAATGCAAAGCACATTCTTCATCTTATGATCTTGTTGTTTATCATCTTCTTTTTTCGCTGGCTCATTCAAGTTATTTACGAAATATGTTGAAATGGTAGCCCAAACGCTTCGTATCTGCAAAGGATTTATCAAAATATGTAAATAAGTAAATCAAGACAAAAACGCCATAAACATAAAGTATTTCTGATTATGGAGTGTGCTAATTAAGTGTCTCTTGTCTCCTCATATGCGGTTTTCTCTAATTTTATGTTATGCTATGTAAGCAGGGCCGGATTAGCTTTTTGCGTATACCTACACATATATATTGAATTATTTGTCAATATTAGACCGTCTCTGTTTTGTTGATAAATAAATAATAATTATAAACGTGGATTTAAACGATGTGCCTTGATGAAGTTGTTGTTTTCGTCGGGTCGGTCGTCGTTTGCGAAAATTGTGTGCTTGAATGCGTCCAATGTCTCATGTCTCGTAAAGCTTATAAGAGATTAAAGCAGCCAAGTAGCGAGCGCTCTTACAGTAAATCAAAAATAACGATTCGACATAAAGTTACAATTTTATTGGAACATTTACGTCGAGTCAACGCTCATATTTTATACACGTATCCATCTTGTTTGTAACCAAGCATCGCGCTTACCTACGTACAAACGACGAAAACACACCAACCCGACAATAATCTCGACCAAGACGGGGATGAGGGTTCTACTCCATCATGGAGTTCGTGAAGCAATACTAAAACGTACCTATCTTTATTGTTATTATGATTATGTCGCTGCCAAAACAAACATGTCGCTACCGAATTACGCAAAAGGTACTTTCAGATAAATTCATATTCATAAACATAAACCTGATGAGCGCACGTGAACTCCAAGCAAGGACCGGCATTATATCCTCATTTGTTTCTTTTTTGTTTCACTTCGTTTTTTTTTGCCGTAGGGAAGAAAGCGAATCAGTTGGTTAGATAGTACCTATAGGTATTTGTTAGTTGTTTTACCCTCATTTTCTTCATATATTCGTTCTGCATCGTTGTTTGTTGTTCATTTTTTACGATCGTACTTTATACATCTAATAAAAAAAATATAAGGCGTAAAAAAATGATATCTGGTGTGTGCCGCGCCGCGTAAATCCGTACACACAGTGGACCTAAGAAGTTAAACCTTTGAGTTATGATACGCCGCGTACCAAATGGACGAATATAAGTAGAAGTAATCAAAAACACACAAGCAATATCACATACACCATATAAATCCTTTATGATCTTTATATAGTTCGTAAAACATATACAAAGTGTTCAATAAAAATTGAAAACTAGCATATTTTCAAATTCAACGCTCAAAAAACTACAATTTTTATTGAAACACCTTTTATTCCGTTATTCCGACTATTCGGACAAGTCTGGTCTAAGGACCAATATGTTTCGAAGTTTGGGTGCTACAGTGATAACGATAACCAGTTATTGATAGATGAAGACGTGAGACTTCCAAGTTCCAAGTTCGGTTGGAAGACACACCACACATAAGACGTCGAGTTCAGTCTTTTTACTCTCATCTTTTATTATGTAGCGGAATTTTCGAAATGAAGATGCCTTATTCAAAGCCAATATCTTTGATCCCTCTCGATCCGAAAGATAACGTTATTAGATATTCAATTTCTAAAGGATGTCGTTTACTTTTTATTTTCTCCTCGTTCGTTGTTCGAAGTTCGTAGAAAAGTGCAGCAATGAATAGACGGCAATTCAAAAAAGTAAAGTAGTAGAATACGTAGAAGTTGGAACGATAAAGAAGAATAGACTAAATCCTTTTCAAAAAAAAAGCAACTACCACTACATACTTATTTAGTTGATTTGAATAGAAGTAATGTGATTTGATCGCTTCGAACGATCTTGAAAAACACCTTTTATTTGAATTTAATTGAGAGGATCGAAGTTATACCTCTTTCTTTGAATATCTCCCCAACGACGTTTGTATAACTAAAATTTAGTGTATAGTCTTGAATGGTTGACTCGGAAAATAGTTGAATATGGTTGAATAATCCCGAACAGCTGGTTGCCATATTTTTATCATAAACTTGCTCCCTTTGCCTTTTTGCCATCGGAGTTGTCGGTATGATTTGACAGGCGTGGACGTTGTAAATTTTAAAACACACAAATACCTTCCTTGTAAGCTCAAGTAAAAAAGTGCGCGTGCAAAAATCCTAAAGGAAGATGAAAATGACGGAGAAAATGGAAAAAACGAAAAGGGTTCAGGGTAAACTAAACTTCAATTCGAATTTATATCACAAAGTTTGATGATTTCTTCAGATAACAACTCATTCATTCGTTTACTTTTTTTTTTTTAACAGTGCTTCGATATTTCTTTTTTGCTTTGACTTTTTTATCTTCGTTGAGCCCAGCAAAAAAACTTTTTAACAGAATGATTTATCGGCTACCTGTGAGTGCGAAACAGTTCTGCATTCAACCGACTTTTGCATTCAAGAAAAACACATGTATTCACAAGACTTCGCTCAAGAAAAAAAAATTCACGAAAAAAATAGAAGTATTTCCACAAAAACATTCAAATGTTGGGGACCACGGACATTTTGCAAAGACTAGAGGTTACTTTTATTCAACTTTTTTATCGAATTCCCATGTGATGGATTATTGTTAGGTTTTTATTAGATTTGTACAAAACCAAGCAGAACTTTTAAAGTGGAATAAAACGAATAAAATGTCAACATTTGTTAGATTTAAAAAAAAAGAAACCACTTTGTTTTCTTTAACAATTAACAGTTTAAATTTGTTTTAAATTGTGTTTTGGCATCCAATAAAAACAAAGCTAATAGAAATAAATTTATTTCGTACGTTTCAGCCCAAATAAAAAAGCACCTGCTTGAACATAAATGCACAAGTCAAGTCATATCAAAAACTAAGTGTTACCTATTGCACCCTAATAAATTTCGAATACGAAATAAACGTCCATCCGATGCTCTTTTATCATAAGAAATGTGCGTGTTTAATACCTTAATGAAAATCGTAAATTTATTTTTAGTTCTTTTTTTGTTACTTAATAAATAATGGATTTATGGCGTTTCAAAAAGACCCTCCTCATCTTCTCACATGTTACTAAGAGTTTCAGTTAAAACTGAAAAAAAAACGACTAGAAATTATTTCAAAAAACTATGACTTGCTTCTTTCTCCGGAAAGTTTTTAACACTTTGTATAATCTCTCGTGGCATGTCGTTCTGAAATACATTACCTGTTCCATGGGTTTCCTTGGACATAACCAATAACTTATTAATACGAACAAGATGCATATTAATAGGTTGAAAAAGATCGAAAGTTAACGGAGGTTCTGGTGCATCGATAAGTTTATACTTTACACTTTATATAAATTAACAACTTCGATGAGCAGGTCGAAAACGCAGGGCAGACACGTTATAATATTCACCCCAGGGGTGCTCATTCCATAAAAACCATCAACATCTACATAATATTATTCAAATGACTTGTATATGCATTTTAAATCGCCAATGATGAACTTATTTAGGTTGTCTTCCTGTAATCGACTATTAAATTTATGCTTGATTATGTGCATATCCATGTAACCCCATTTATGTGATAATTAAACGAAAACCTAATTGAAATTAACCGTTGACGTAAATGTTCTTCGTGCTTCTTTAACTTTAAAATTTAAAACTTGATGGATGGACATTGAATATTCAACTCGAGCAGGTATGTTTAAAAACAAAAAGTAGGTGATTAACGAACAAACTAACATATAGAACTATTAAATGGTCTCGTTTAAAGGTCAACATATAGGAAAATATTTAATTTAAACTTCATCCACGCAACGGTCTCAGAGTAAGAAGATTTAGAGCTCAATCATCAAACTTTCACATCTCACATTCACATACATGCAAGCATCTTCCGAAAGATATGAAGATCAAGATTTCGTTACACTGGGTATAGTATGAAAAGTCTATATTGATATAAGACAACCAACCAAAATATTAAAGATCGAAATCAATGATAAATAAAGCGCGTGTAATTCATTATGGAAGCGACGGGATTTAATTAAAGCAAATTTGGTATTATTGTTTTTGTCTTTCCGGTCTTATTATCATTGCTCGCGTAAGAGACGGCGAATAATTCGGGTATTTTGAAAACACAATTTAATTAAAACACAAGTTAAACATGTATTCGCGTATATACCAATATGTACAGAATGAAGGCGCAAACTTCCCAAAAGCAACGCAATTAATTTTGCGTTGGGAGTTGCGTCCCATGCTAAAGCGCTGTAAAGTATTCAGCATGTAGGAATAAGGTTGTAAGAACAGCAGCATGGATTAATATAAGCAAAAACAAATATTTAATTGCACCGCGTTACAATTTTATTAACTTACGATTCGCTATTTATTATTCATCATGCGATAGGAGCGAATATGAGAGTTTCTCATTTTTAATTTTGTTTAATAATTCAAACACTGTTAACAAAATGTATATACAATGTGTTTTATTTCTACTTTGAAGAATTCGCATTTTAGAAAGAGGGAGAAAACTTGTTTTACGCTTTTTGCGAGATTCAAATATTATTTTCCAACATTTGTAGTTACAATTGTATTGGTACAATATTGAATGATATTGAATCAGTCTCCAGATCAAATTCCTGATACAGTGACTTAGTCTACCTGTAGGTATGTATAAGTATACAGGGTGTCCAAATTATATTGAAATAGATAAACTTACGCGTCTCTAATGTTTAAATTTAATCACTCTGTGTATTAGTCAGGTACGTATGTATTTACACAACAAATACCATTGTTTTGTTGTTTTGAATCATTATATTAACATGTAGATGCATGCTTGACCAATTAACTCGACACACAAATTGTAGTACGGTCCATTAAATTGAAATCAATATACCATTCGGACTGAGTATTGTTTCTGGTTAATTATTATGAAATTCAATAATTCAATAATTCAATAAATTCCTCGTGTAGAGCTTATCTTAGATAATCACAAAGTTCTTCACAAATTAGAACATGTTTTTTATTGTATTTTATTATATTTACATGTATTCCATTGTTCACGGACACAAATAATTGTTAAGAGAATTTGTTCAGAAAAGAGAAGTTTCCAGTTTAATCAAATAAATTGAAATTTTCCGTTCAAACGTTATTTTTAACATAAACTTGTGAATTCATTATTTTTATTTGGATTTCTTTAAATTATGTTTACATTATACATTAGTCCGGGGAATATACCTGGAAAGGAAATTTGTATAAATACGTTTTTCCAGCCATGCTGTAATTAATCAGCAAAAAATTAAAAACAGGTAAGTTTTCTAAAAAAAACATCATATTATAATTGGTTGCTTGAGATTTTCTTAACATTTGTGCTTCCGCTTTACAATATAAGAAAAAAAAGCATTTAGATCTTTTTCGAAGAAAAATATTCCGTTAGTTATTATCTATGGTATCGCATAACCATTAATAATAAATGCAGAAAATGTAAAAATTTAAAAGTAAAATGTACAAGAAAAATACGTGATACGCTTGTTCAAGCATCATCCAGCAAACTAAAACTTTTTATTCTTTATACAAAACTAACGAACGGTCGGACGAACAGTGATGATAAAAAGGGTAAAAATTGAAAAAAAATAACATAGAGAACTTGCAATTTCCAATGTCGAGTAAACACGCCGAATAAAACAAAGCGAAAAATTGAAGAGCATACAATTCGCATCGCTAATTACATTTCGAGTAATTTAATATGTGTGCTTGAGTAGCCCAAAGGTAATTTTGTATGCAATTTTCTTGCTTATGCATTCGCATTTGCTATAGAGGAGCAAAAGCTTTTTGCAATTCATTATACCCTGCGGAATGTTTAAGTAGTAATTTTTATACAGTGACGCCGAAAATTGTTTTGTTTTCTTGCAAAGTCTACAATTACGGTTTTGGCTAAGAACTTGCAAAAATTACGATAAAAATTAACAGATTGTAATGAAATTCCGCAAATTAGGAAATGTGAATATTCAACTTATTTAAATAACTTAATTAAATTCATGATATTTTAGTAGATTATATGTTTGTAGGAATTTTAATTTCTATATATGTAGATTACACTTTATCGCTTACAAACGTCCTAATTAATTATCTGAATTATTCCAACAACTTGCTGGAGCTTTTTGTACTTGAACAGTTGATTTGATTAAAGAACTTTATGCATTTTCCAGCCTTGCCTATACACTTCTTCATCTTTGTCTCATCTTCCTATTCGTATATTGCTATATCTGTTTCTTTTCGTAAGGTACCTACATAGCAAAACTAAAATTCTGTAGTTTACACTATTCTAAAACCATTTGCAAGTCGCGCCAATTATATCTACGCCGACAGTTGATTGCATTTCCATTGGTAATGAAGACAAATTCGCATATTAAAACTTGAGGCTAGTCGCGAGATTTATTAGTATTTCATATAAGTATGGTCGTTCTGGTCGGCTTTGCATTGTACTTATTCATTTTGTTTTCCACTCAACTGCAATCCTCATTTCTAGACTCAATTTAGTTGGCAATGACCGTCAAGATTTTTTGTTTTAAATCCGAGATTGTTTTTATGAGTTTTGAAGTTGTGTAAATTTTTATAATTTTTTTTTATTCCATGACTGTTTTGTAGGTTTTTATGTACATTTATAAACAATACATGATAATGAGTTGTTCGTCGAAGAAAACTTGTTGCATTACTGACAAGCAAATAGTAGGGGTAATTTTTGTTTGTTTTTGTGTATCTTTAAACTTGAAAGTTTATTAATTAAGTATTATTGCCATTTATTGACAAAAGATTAAAGAGCGTGTTTGTGCAAAGTCGATAATAAACAATGCAATTATCCTCCTAAATCTGTCAAGATAGAAATTATATGCTAGTTGATTTATTAATAAACTTCATATATACGGTTTGTACACTTATACGTTTAAGTTTAAGTAGGTAATAAGCGCTCTGCTCTTGCTCTGCTCTTTTGATTCGTTCAGTTTTGCTCAGACAGAGAGATTGCTTCGACCCAATCGACGTTTATTTGTACAAAGGAAAGACTTCATGATTGCTAAGTATTGTAACGAAAAAGGATGCACGGTTATCAGAAGACAATGGCGCTATAAATATTTGAAAATATTAACCAAGTTATTTATTGCGTCTGGGCAGCTGACTTTTTATTCTTTACCGACCGTCGCAGAAAACGGAACAAGAAAAAGAAACGTATCAAAATAAAACAAATGAAACGAAACCAAGCCGAACGAAAGACAGACACATACACATAAATGGCACTCGTTGCAAACCTGGTGTTCTTGGTACCAAATTTTATACACTCCTTATATACTATTATAACAAAGAAAATTTCAATTTGTGTATTGTTAACTTATAATATGTCAAATAATATAACAAAATTATTTTTTTAAATAAATTAAGTCAAACAAACATGTTTACAGGAAGCGAATAACTGAATTTCGTATGCAATATTAAATTAACAATTTTTGTTAAGACATATTAATTTAATATACGATTCTGACTTAGAAAAATTTCCACCGGCGAGGAATCGAACCCCACATCTTCGGCTTGCCGGGCCTAACTCTTGCCATTGACGATGCAGATGTCCAAGCCACCGATGAAGCCACTTAACAATGGCCGATGCTGGGTCACGTGACTAGTAATGCGATGGTTCTGACTTGGTTGATTTCTCATCGGTGGTGTCAACATCTCCATCGTCTCAATGGCAAGAATTAGGCCCTCGAAGCCGATGATTTGGGGAATATTCAAAATATTCGTTTCTTTAAGCACATTGTATATTGCACGCATGTTTGCATTGCTTAAAATGTATTCGTGTTGTGTTTAATTCAGAATAAAACTTTTTGATTTATATCTTTCGCGTTACGTTGCCTTGCATCTGTTCCATTTTAAATTATAAAAAATCTCCGTATTAATTAATTTTGTCTTTTGTAACCGCTCTATATCTACATATAGAAAAATAACTCACCCAGGAATATACACGAACATGACTTGTATGAAAAAATATTTATATGATTGGAATCATCTATAGATAATATTTTATTGTCTTTGACGTTATGTTTTCTATATTAAGAAAATCATTTATATTTTTTCTCTGAAATTTCAAATAAACCATTTCTGAATATTAATTGCAAAATTCAATTTTCTATATTTTTTGTTCTCGTTTTGTTAAAAAGATCTAAACGGAGAATTCCGTTCAATTTAATGGCTGATTATATTTATGACTTTCTAATACTTAGATGGATAATAAATTATAAATATCCATGCATGTGATTAAGTATTTTGTATGAGAAGTTAGATACTCAATATATTTACATATTTACAAAAAGGGCTAAGAACGAAGCTCTATGCACCTTGAACAGGAAGAAATTAACTAAAAGTTATTAACACCTACTCCTTACTTAATCAATATTTTTTCCAAAAAAAGATTCAGCTAAGTTCCTTTACCTGACTCTTATTTATACATAGTCATGGTCAGGAATATGATGCTTAAGTTAATGTTCAAGAATATGCACCCAGGCACAGTGCACAAACCAATGAAACGAACCCGTCATAGGAACGTTAACTTCTTATATACTAATGGCAATTAGTTAGTGATTTTTATTAATTGATTTTTAATTATGAGACGTTAAGCCGAAGCACTTCGGCCACATCAACCAGACTCCGGCGAAGGAAATGTCTGAACAACACAAGCAAAATAATAAAGAAAATTTTATTTAACTGGACATATGAATGCCAATTAACCACATAACAAAAAGAAGGTAGAAAATGCGATCTTTAACGACAAGTTAACGTTACCTTAGAGTAAACACTTGTTTTATGTTATGTAGAACAAGATTGTAATTTAGATCGTTGCTTTTGAGTGTTCTTCGGTTTTGTTCTCTGTTCTCTGCTGTTTGACTATGAAGGGTCTCGTTATAATTCCAATAATTACGCGCTTTTGTGGAATCTGGTGGTCAGGCGTGGGAGTGTAGACTCCTGGGGCTTCAGTATAAGAGCTTTAAATGCTTCTATAAAAATCTTCGATAGTGCACACTTTTGTGGCATAAATGCGTAAAAGGAAACCTGTATTCTAAGGCTTTCATCGTCGAGATCCATAATTAGAACTGGCGATTATGTTTCACATACCAATGATTTGTTTTGATATCGATATGCAAGGTCTATTTTAAAAATCGTACGGAACTAGCTTTGGCCCGCAAGTGCATCTAGTAAAAGTAGTACCTCCAAGAGTTCTAATTAGTCCAAATTTTGAATGGAAATGGTGAGAATTTTGCATCGAATTGCGTGGTTCTTAATTGGAATTTACAACATAAAACTTGTGGACCATTCTGTATGAAAGAAGTCAGTGAGACTGCGAAAACTGATACAATTTTACTCGACTAAAATTACTAATTTAACAAGATGTTAGTGACGAACCATATGATGGTGACAGAAGACTAAAGAGAGATTTTAACAGGCTCTCCTAACGTAAAGTCGGAAATTTCTCGAATTTCCATAATAATAAATGCGTTTGTATGTTGTTGGTGTTGGTGTCAAAAAGTACTATTTTGAGGTTTATTATTTATTTACGATTCGTAAACGTACAGCAAATTTCGCATTATTTCTCATTTTAATAACCCACTTAACGTCATACTCTCTTTTTTTTTGCCGGCAGCCGCGGTCACCGCGGACAAACTTATAACTAAACATTTTTACGCTTCAACGCATTCGTACTTACGCATTCTTTACATCTTTTACGTTCAGTCGGAATGTGTTCATTCTCGTTTCGTTGTCACACAATAAAAGCATCCACACGTAAATATCTTCCGAATGTTTTGGAATGATCTTGTTGAAAACGTAAAAAGTGCATGTAATTTTCGAAAAATGACCATATTCTATAATAACGTAATAACGCTTAACGCTACTTATGCGTGTTTTTATATATTAATTTATGGCTCTCTTCCTCGAAGTGTTAGTTAAACCGTGAAAAACCTAGAGAGTAATCCGGCTACATTTACTTAAGGCACTCATTGTGGGACGCAAATTATAAAACGTTATAATGCCGTTTCGGTTATTAATTAATCTTGTTAATCTTGTTAAAATGTTATAAACTTACAGGAAGGAACATATTAATGTTCATAGATATGTAAAGTTACATGCTATCTGCCATAATCATAACTTTTATGACATTTTATAACGTGCGAGAAAGTCTTTTTAATAACGTCCATTAAAAACGTTAAAAAGCGATTAAAACTACAATACCTATGATACCAGATGGTGATTTGCATATCACGTTGTCACTTCTCATTATTTGCCTTTTTTTTGCTTCAAGCATGTAAAAACCTTCAAAATCACACACAAAAAGGTGACTACAGTGCTATACAACTTTGCAACCGCTGAACTCTAAGTCGAAACAATTTGAAGCCATCAAATCAATGTTACTCACAACTAGAGGTGTGCAAAAACTAAGTAACTACTATTTTGTAGTAGTTATTAACTAGTAGTAGTTACTAACTACTACCAGTTTTTTAAAGTAGTAGTTACATCGTTACTTTTTTTTCCAATTCGAATTTCTACCTTAGTAACGTCGGAATGCGAATTTGCGAATATCAGCG
>JARJEB010025171.1:0-13804 GCA_030264535.1 Liometoxenus newtonarum
TGCTTTCGATTTGACAGTGTTAGCAGCTCCGGACTAGTTCAGGCGCAGGTAAGGCGGAGTTGGGTTTATTCAATTTGATTGAAGTAATTCTGGAGGAGTTGTGCTAAATGGTCCTAAAGTGATCGGTGATCCAGAATCAATCCAACTGTACCTACCTAATTTTAGGAGCAGATGAAAATTGGAACTGCGCGCACATCTTTTATGTAATTTTTCACTCATAATTTTTAACCGTAAACACGATCGTGTATTTTCGGTTTCATTCGCCAAGATCAAAAAACGCTGACGCATTTCGATAAAACACAGGCACTGCTACTGCTCCATAGCTGCACCTTCTGGGAGCAGTTAAGGACAAATCGAAAGCAGGTATTGTATAAGAAAAAGGTTTACACTTCGGCGTCGTTGGGTAAACTTCAGCTAAAGAAAGCATCGAAGGGGGCAATTATTTACATTCCGTGCACACTTGTTCAATATTAGCACTTCTTTCATCCATCGAAAATTTATGCGCGACCATAACATATTTGCTTTATACTCCCTATATCCACTATATTAGTAAAAACAGAAAAAGTTTACACCCAACAAACCAACCAACCGAAAACAACGCAGCATGTTCAACCAGTTCAACCACAAAAAGTTTTCATTTGTTATTATTATATACATACGCAAAGGGATGAAACATATAAGGGATTGTTACGAAACCAGTAGATGGAAAAACGTGACGAGAATATTTGCCGGTATTAATAACGTATTAATGTTTCGTTAGTAAAACTTTTTTGCTTTGCGTCTCCTCAAACTCGACTAACTAATATTTACTTCGCATATATAAAGTCATATTGTAATGGTGAAAAATCTCAAAAACCCCCTGCATCTAGTTTACTTCTTATTACAACATGTATACCCTGGAAATTTTGTAAATGTATATATAAGGATGCGAGGATAATATTGTTCTCACGGGTCCGATTTTTTTCCATAAAAAACTTTTTTTTCCCGATGTAAAACATTCAATGGCCAAAAAGCAACTGAGCGAAAGAGTCAGCAAGTAAGCAAGAATAAAAACAAAGCTAATGAAAAGCATGCACATTATCTTATCACTTTTAAAGCAATACTATTTGCATTTATATTGCCTCGATATTAAGCTCCCAGTGATACTTGTTTATACATATAGATAAATTTAATTAAACTTTATTTTTTTCCTTGTATATCTAAACGAATTAAATCATAAAAATTAGATTTAATTATTTGATGTTTTCTTTAATATAGCCGAAAAATAAAGTTTCGTTAGAAGTGAAAATGAGTGGGTACTTTCGGTACAACAGGTACGTGCAAAGCATGTTAATCGGTAAATCATAATAGCGTTACAGTAGAAGGATATACGATAAACATGCAGGAACGTTGGTAACCTCTTGGAAGCCATTGGTATTGCCCTCAATGGCAACAACTTATTTTTACTATTTTCTCTAAGCTCCAGTAAAAGCAAAGGAAAGCGACAAATGTTTATATGACAATTCAAATATCTTCCGAAGTAATGCACGCACAATCTATTTAGACGTGCTTGTAAATTGTAGTAAATGTTGTTTACTTAAAGTTAGAATACACATTAGATGAGAGACTGGCAACCAGCAAACATATATATTTGTTTTAGATGTGATGCAGCAGCAGCACTAGCCAGATATACGAGTCAGAATGAGTAGACAGAACAGGAGATAAGGATATTGGCGCAATAACAATTCCGGGAAAGTGGAAATTCAATATTTTCCAGTGATCCTTAAGTGACCATCGTTATTGACGTTACTAACCAGCCGTCAAAACGTGCACATCTGTGCAATTTTCCACATTATATTCATTCTTACGACCTGCCTCTGCCTGATATTTCATTTCGTATTATGCTCTGATATACGTCATAATTATTAAAAATAACAAGATCCACCACTGGCATGTCGCCTTTTCGTATGCCTTTTAATAAAGTCAGTGAGTTGGCTTTGAACATTTATATAAGACAAGTATAGCTACACGTGTTATGACTATAACAAGATGAAATAGAAAAATATTCACCAATATTTGCAAATTGACAGGTGTGTAACCAAGCAGGTATGTTGTAACGAACGTAACGAAATCTCACGGGTCGCGAGAGCGCGTCTAGGTACGGCAATCGCAACCAAACCTCGACGTGTACTTTACGTTTTCCCTTGCTGCTTCTTCTCATTCTTCTTATTATCTATGTTTCGCCCATATAGAAATTGTAAACATGCTCAACGGTTTAGTTGAAAACATTGTGAAGACATACGCTCGCCCACCCCTCGAACCAGAAACAAACAATATTCAAAACAAATACTATAGCAACTGGCAATACAAGCAAGACAATTCTCTGCAATTGGGAAAGTCGGAATACTATTATAGAAGACTTAGATTTTACAAGAAGTATGAGTTGCGAGTTGCGAGCTTGAGGGTAGAGGTTAATACTCGTGTAGGAACGGAGATACAGATACGCAAACGCCAATTCTACCTGATTTACTTGAAGTGTTTAATAAAAGACATTGAAGACAGTCGCAGCCGATGCCGAAGGCAAAATGTTACATTATTATTATTGTTACTTTCAATACAACAAATATATACAACATGCCGAGATTGAAGAAAAATGATTGGTTCCTTTCGAGTGTTTCATGCGAAGTGTGTCGCATATCTATAGAATAGAATACGCCAAACGGGAAAATTGAAAAAAGGACTGATTTATTATTTATGTGACGCCGATATGTGAATAAACTTCTGCCTTTGGCATATCCACGTTTGTAATCAAATATTACGTCTAAACATACCGTGCGTTTATTTTACCATCGAACATAGAATATGCTATGTTCGCAGCTAAAATAAACGAGTCAAACTCATGGCAGTAGGAATTTGTATTACTAAAGAGACACCGACGGACGGGGAGAGAGTGAGAATGTGGGACGGACGACGACACATCACGAAGACAAGTCAGTGCACCAGTGTGACAGCTATTTTGATGATTATTGGAAACCGTGTTGAATCGAGAAACAAGTTAACGACTGATGTACAAATTGACAACTGACAGTAACGACATGATTATAAAAATTAATTGTTTGATCGTGAATCTCCACTCACTAGTACGCTGCATGCTATTTAAAATAAACTCACTGTACATAGAGAATAAACAATAATCTCATGTTATTTGTTATTTTAAATTTCTAAGTTTGAAGTAATTTATACACCCGCGCATATTCCGTACAAGATTACTAAATCCCATCAAAAAATTAAACTAAATGTTTTAATTTTTGAATTTCTAGCGAGATTAATCTCCAGAATCTAGTTTTATGGGTGGAATATTAAATTATTATTAAATTATTACTGAAACGCTCTTTATATTGCAAAAAAATTCTGTGTGTTGGTTTGGTTTGAAATAATTGTTTATGAATATTAATTCAACAGCAACTTAAAAATTCATAAATTTCCATTCCACATTGAAATGCAATCGAATATGTATACCGGCGACAAACTATAAGGATGTTATCATAGTTTCGTCAAACAACAACCGCAAGAGTAAATCTAATATTAATAGAGTCGTAAATGTTGTAATGGATAATTCATGTTGCAAAGTTTCAAATTTAATCAAACAAGTAAAATAGCAGTTTACCTAACAAGTTTGGAAAGTATTCAATTTCCCACGAGCAGGATTATTTGAAGCACGAGACGAAGTCGAGTGCTGCATATCGCGAGAGTGTGAAAGTGAATGTTTTCCAATCGCGCTTTTCCTTCGGCCATATTTTCCCGTGGGAACATTAATAACATGTTTATAACACGATTTTGACACAAACTGCCATCACACTGACCAAGACACTTGTCATGGCATATTCGATAAGAAACTGTCCGGGAACGTTTCAAACTATGCGGGAATGTTGTTTTCCCGCATTTGTTATTACTTTTGCTTGATAGTGGCTAGAATTTAGGTCGGCTGTGAGTAATTGTCAACTTTCTAGCCAACATGGCGAAAGTGTGCTATTTCATAGGGACAGTAGGAAAAGTAACTGATTATTGACGCGTTTTCGTATAAATATCATAAACATTTTAACTATAAAACTCTATTTATATATTAGAAGAATTTGCTATTTGAAGAACCACGTCCTAAAACTTTGACTAATGGTATTTCTTATCCTATTTCCCGATCACGACGCCTTAACATATCGTTTTTTTCTGTGCCTGACCATGAAAAGCGAACTGCCTTTTTGTCTTCTTTTATAAACGTATATATCAAGAAAATAGAAAACGACGAACTCTGCGTTCGTGAAGATCTACACACAACATGGAGGAACAGGAAGGAATGAGTGAGTGGTTGAACGGATGAAGAAAAAGGCAGCGAGACATCAGGCAGGCGAACAGGCAATTTTAAGATTATAAAAAAGTTTTCACTCTCGCATCAGTTCGCCGCACCGCTAGATAAATTCGTTCAAAATGGGATTTTCGAAAGCTTTTTTTTAATACGCGATACATATATGTTTTTTTAGGCAATCAAGTATGCATATCAATATATGTAGACACGGCACGAAATCAAATATATAGTAAAATATATAACACTATACACATATTTGTGTGGGTAAAAAATATATTTACATCTACAGAGTGTTTACCACGTGTTAGTCATCAAAATAACTCTCACACTGATGCCCTGACTTGTCATCGTGGTGTGTCGGTGTGTCTTTAGCAATACAAATCCGCACTGCCATGAGTTTGACTCGTTTATTTTAGCTGCGCACATAGGACATGCTATGTTCAACGGTAAAATCAACGCCCGGTATATATGAAACATATATACTCCATATTTATATGAGTTTCGTAGTGGGGACATTTACTATAGTTTGTATTTTGTGGCATTGAATATTTAAAACAAAGCAATCGTTATCTACTTGCAATAATTTTTAAAACTGGCCTAAAACTGAACTGAATTGAACAAAACGAAACTAAAATGAATTTTATATCTCCCCATCTACATCTATCTTTGGCTATGAATTTGTATGTAGGATGTGAGCATGTGAGTATGTATTTTGGTACTTTCGATTCGAATTTGCTTCTATGTCACGTTACGTCGAACCGATACATGCATATACAAATTCTAGTCGACGCGGTTTTGTGGAGGATAACATCGATAAATTTGCATAACTTTGAATCGGGGTCGTGGATCGTGCGGGATGAAAAATTTATATTGAAAGATTTCCTTAGAAAGATACCTTAAGGTTCCGGTTAGAAGGATATTTTATTAGACGAACGCGGAACGCCCGAAAAGTCGATGACGTAATATTTTGTATCACCACTCTCCCGTATGTATACCAATCACTATTCTTCCTAAGCTATGCAACTATATATAAGTTTTACCTCACGTTTCAGTTTTAGAGGTTACTGATAGGGATGATTTGTTAAAATGTGGCAAATACAAATATAAATTATTTAAGAAAATATTAGATACTGTAACGTTGCACGTTACATTTGTATTCCAGGCCGGGACCGTACACTTGACCCCACTTCATTGTTTGAAATTGTGTCACAGATGTTTTAGTCAATAATGCGTTTTGATTAGTTCAGTACAAGTTTGCGTCTCGATTCAGATACATCTGAATCGTGACGATTATCTTCGGTTACGGCTTGATTGTTAGATACAAATTTAAACAGGCATAAAAATGCGGTGTGGCTGTTGGCCTATACTTTGTAATAAGGATTTAAACTGCGGATTATTTAGCCTGTGTGCAAGTTGCTAACCTGTTTAGTATTTTGTTGGAAGTTAGTAAATAAATTAATAAATATATCGAATAAACAGAGTACTCCGTGTCTCTGCCACGTTAAACGTACAGTTGCGCCCATTAGACCTTTTGACCAATAACATCCAACGAACTACGCCGTCTCCGCTGCAGCAAACAAGCAACGAACAACAACCTAGCAATACTTTCGTTTCGTTTTAATAAATTTTACGTTAAAATTTCATTTTTCTCGAAAATTTTAAAGTATTAAGGAAACATTTTAAAAATTAAGTACCTAAGTATAACTGCAATAAACGTTAAAATCTGGCCCGTTTCCACTTCTCGCACCATACAACTTGACTGTATGTTGGTGGAAAGCGCAAGCAAGGAAATTACCGGAAACGAGCCCGGTAACTCGTGTGTTACGGAAGCAAAATGTGGTTTCCAGGTTCCGACGGATACAGCTAGTTCTTCAATAATTATAAGAACATACTGTATCAGTACTGAGTACAGCATCGCCATAGCACAATAAAAAGAGCTCCAATCGTATCTCTCGTCTCTCATGTTTTTATTATGGAATATAGAAGAGTTTGCAACGTTTGTGTTTGCAACTTGCAACCAAATGATGAATTGTTGATTGAATAAGCGGAAAAGAGGGAAAGTTTTGGAGTAGAAGCCCGGAATAATGTTGCAGACAGTGTGACGGTGCACCGAACTGGGCGATACTCAATCAGTAAAAGCGAACCCCGTGAAATAACTAAGCGACGAAACGAGCAAGTTGGAACGCGACATCCCTCTTTTCCCTATACCTATACCATTAACTTTCGATCCTTCTATCAACATAATGATCTATACGCGCTAGACGACAGGCGAGAAGAAACCCCTCTTCAAGTGAAGCGTCTTGAGCTTCAAGTAGATTCATGGACTTGCAGCGGAGAAATGAAGGAGCAATGAAGATGAAGAAATGTATTGCAATCTTGGTTGTAACGAACGGGCAAACGAGACATTATTATAACCGACGATCTACTATATCCAACAAAACGCCAGACGCATCTATCTTCTATTCTCTACCGTCTAGCAGCACACGGCAGTATCGGTGCGACCTGCACAAACATCCCTTCTTCTGGCCTACCAAACATTTCCAAACATATTCCCATCAAGCAAACAGGCAAACAAGTTTCATTTTTTATTTAGAAAACACACGGATAGGATCTGTTTGTTTATTTGTTTGTTCTTTTTTCCTTCCCTTCATATACTCTGTCCGCATTTATTCTTATTTCTTCTACACATCTTCAACCGTTGTCCGTTATCTGGAAAATTACTAACATCAACATCAACACCAGTACCATGATACGTCAACAGGATAACCGAGAATGTATTAGACAAAAGCAAAAGCTATAAAAGAAGGAAACCTTAATTAATCAAGCGAATCTCATTAAGATGAGATGTTCTATTATTTCGATACAGATACCAAAAGAGAGGAAGAAATTCTTGGTAATGGCAATTTTGTGTCGGTGAGATTCATACATTCATAGCTTTGTAATTAAATGCGCTTTTTTGAATGAAATGAAAAATGGCTACCCTCTGGCAATGGGGTTGCGAATAGCAATAGAGTATGTCGAATAACATGGATAGAGAGTAGCGAGATGGATAGACGATAATATTTTTTGGTTAAATTGTGACAAATTTGAAGGAATACACAATGAATTAAATAAAATACCAATTCTGGTACTTTATTAGAATAAGGCATTCCAATACCTTTGACAGAGGTAAGAAAAATCTGATTTACGCATGAGTTACGTAGATGAACGGTTTGATTTTCTCATTGACCAAACCAATTTTTGCCATTTTTTGACCACTGTCAAAAATTTTGGATTGCCCCATTTCATTTTACGTATTTGTATAAATTCCATGTTTCGGTCACAACTATCACTGTATCAATATTAATTGCAAACTAGTATCTACCAACCATTGTAAGCACATACTTACTATACTTATTGGTTACCCATTGCTAAAGGCCTTTTGCCCCAAACCGTTCAATCGAATATTACATTGCAATTGAAATTTGAAGTTTGACCATTAAATTAATTACATAATTCTAACTATATGTCTATATGCCTTTTGAATAGTATTATAGTATTTTATACAGATGAGTAAAGAGAGACATCGAAAGGTAAAACAATTAATTGCTGGCTGCTTAATTAAGGTCGCTGAATGTGATCAAGTTTTATATATTTTCGAAGTGAACGCAGGGAAGTTTCTATTTGAAAGCCGGAAAGTATAACATTTTTAAAAGAAAAACTTAATTTCATGCCATATCCTTTAAATGACTGTATGCAAAAACTTTTAAACCAACTCTTTCTGCAGGTTGACAGAATTTCATTATTTCATAGTGTAACAAAACGGATGGGTTTAGAGATTCGGAGATCACAGGTCACAAGAGTGCTACGGTGCAAGAAAGGGCAAGAGGCCTGACAGGAAAGACGAGGCACCGGAGATGACCCCGGAAACGCTGGCAGTTGTCAGACCGATCGCGACCAAGGTAATTCGAATGGACACGAAGGAGAACGCCCGCCTGGTGGCCTATAGTGCGCAGTGGCCTATAGTGTCCCAATAGTTCTCGCAGATATTAATAAAAATTGAAATAAGTCATTTCGTTCTACGTCCTAAACTTGTTTTGTACTCTTTATATCACTACCACTTTATTAAGTATATGAATTGTCCTTTGTGGTAGAATAAGTTGCTGGACTTATATAATAATATATAAATTTCAAACAACAAAGAAAATCTGCTGGAAAAGACGAGTCGAGTGCCAAATAATTCCGACTATTGTTCCATGAGTATTGCAATACCATTGAGCCGAGACGCACTTCAACCGAATAAAACCATTTGAATTCTCATGTTCTTATTGTTTTATTTATATTTATACTACACCTACATTAGTGTAGTCAGTAGTGTAGAAATTTGCAATTAATGTTGGAGTAGGTATATAATGGTTATATATCTACGGTTTTCTTATTACGTTTTGTACTTATAGTCATACACTTTATTCCAGATTATGTTCCTTGGAACTTACCTTGTGTCTTGTGAAAGTCTTACTTGTGTTTGTTCTTGTTCTTGTGATGTTCATCGTGTTTCGTTGAATTTATTTTTGTTAAAATTAAACTCCTAATAACGTTCAGAACGTTTCAAATTATACGCTAATTTTCTGCTGCCCCTATTATAAGTACATAAATTGCATACGAATAATTTATTCTTGTTGTATGTAAATTTGTAGGCTGTCGTCTAAGATATAATTTAATTCTTTGTATATTCATTATTGTCATCATTATGGTGCATTTGTTTGATGGATTTACATAAAATTGTCGATAATTTCAAATTATCGTGAAGGTGTGGGCTTCATATAGTAATAATCCTATTATACAATACATAATTACGTCCTCCTGCATTATAGCATATTGTTATATAAAGAAAAAGAAAAACCTATACAAAATTCATCATACTTATATAGTTTTATTAAAATAGTTTTATTAAAGTTGAGGACATTTTGGGCATGTATAGGCAGACAATTCAAAATAGATACGGCTTTATATTGAATTGAGAGCTATGTGTATGTATCGGATCTAATTAATTAAGCCTAATCACGTATTCTATATCTATCGGTATAGAACCATAGAATTCGAAATAATTTGGATTAATCAATAATGTAAACGACAGTTACATTGAAATGAGTGCTCAGTGCTTCCTATTATTAAACATTCACGACAAGTCAATATAAACTAACATTTCGGCGAGTGAAACTGCAAGAACACTCACCATTGGCGTGTATTTATAAGGTATATGATGGATATGACCTCCGAATGATTGTTTGGACGTGCGACGTGCAATTTCTGTACAATAGAATAGATATGCATATAATCTGAAGTTGTACTTGTAAATTGTATTAACATGCACAATAATTGATATCACTAAAGCTAACATTTTCCTAACAGATGTATTTATTCAGAGTTCTTTGAATTCCCACAAGTTGTTCGGTGAATCAATCTCAAATAAAAACTATATTTTGATGTAATGATTGATTAGAATCGAATTAATTTTAATTTAAACGAATTCATAAAATTAATTATGTTCCTTGAAATTTCAGTGAAATTATTGTGAAGCATGTTGTATTTTTACATGTAAAAAAAGTAAATAATTTATTCAAATTGTGGTTTATACGTACTAAAAATAAATTGAAGATGATTGTGATGGTAGTTCAGTTCGTAACCAGCGAGCCAGCAACTGGAACGAGTGGAGGTGTACCCCAGAGGCGGATTTAGACATGGTCTTTAAGGGCCTCTACGCTCGCGCCCATAGGAAGATATATCCAAGTATCCAGACTTTGGTTAATTCCGGGTAAAGCCCCAAACAGTGTTAGACCAGGGGCTGTTAAAGTTAAAAGTCCGGCCCTGGTGTATCCATCTATCCAGACAGAGTACATAAACAAACAAGTACCTACATACTGAAATTAGATTCAAATAAGTTCCTTTCCACTTTCCACCTTCTATTTGCAGTTTCTCTGATGTATTATTTCGTATATCTAACTAAAGCACTTGCAGAAACACAAGGCAACTGGTAATAATATAAAGAGACGAAAAAGAGAGAATGCAAAGCGCGGAATAACACAGAACCGGTTAATAATAATCCTGCGTTTTAAATTTATTCTATTATCAACGTAATTTCTCAAGCTTCTCATCTTCGTGCATAAACCGCTATATAAACCAAGTTCCAACTGGCTGTTTATGTTGAAGTAAAGTAGAAGTGCACAGGATGGGTCTATTCGTCGTGACACCAATACCAAGCAAATGTCTGAGATAGCTAGGCCAGGGTGGGCGGCAATGGTGGCAGCAAGCAAAAGGTGAATGTGATATTTTTTATTCCATTTCAAAGTAAAGAGATATCGTTACACCGCCCTAGGGAAATTTTCTCTTTATGAATTTACTTAAAGATTACAAAGTTTGTGTCAAGTTGAGCAGGTTTATTCCCCTGACCAGCTTCCGGATATTATAACTACCTACTGAGCCCACTACCACAAGAACCGTATCATTTAACTACATAGTGGGTGTTTCAAAAACATATAGCTGTTATTATAAAAAGTTTAAAAGAATAAAATTTGAATAATCAAATTCAGTTTAGAACTAGGAATCAGAAAAGAATCTAATGAAAGGTTTTAATATAGATATTTGGTTTGGTGATATGATAAGGATTTTTAGAATTCTTAGTATACATGTTGGTGAAGGTAAGTTTGCAGTAGCATGATGTCCCTGTTTAGTAATTTTATAATATTAGTAACACGCGAGGGACTTTTGCTTTGCTTGTCACTATGCTTTCGACCTTACCGCTACTTTATCTAACCAAAAGCCGAGCTATCAAACAGATTTAAATGTCCTTTCCAAGTATTTTAAACTCAAATTACTTCACTTTGTCAGTCATTTTTAAACCGGCTTTATGTCGTTGGCTTCATATACATATATAGCGATTTTATTGTTCCGAGTTTCTGATTCTCATTTCAAGTCGCTTTGTTGATTCTGATCGCATTAAGACAATTAAAATTGAATGGCTCAGTTGACTCAAACATCAAAATAAATAAAAATGGAACAAACTGCAAGGAAGCTTGACGTAGAATACAAAAGGCTCATCGAGGACGACGCGAGTTTTCCGAAATACTTTTGCGGTAACATTTAAATGCAAATCGAGCTGGTTTAAGCTTATAAGTGTATACAGAGCGTTTATTTTACCATCGAACATTGCACGTAGCATACGCACGAGTCAAACTCATGGCAGTGGCGATGCAAGATAAAAGTAATTAATTTTTATGGTCATGTCGTTACTGTCATATTTCCTTGTCATATTTGAATTGTTCATCAAAAGTGAACTTCCTTTCTCACGGGTTAGGTTTTTCAAATAACACAAAAGAGCTCTCACACTGATGCACTGACTTGCCATCGTGCTCTCCCCGTCAGTCGGTGTGTCTTTGGCAATAGAAATCCCCACTGCCATGAGTTTGAATAGCACATTTCGATGGTAAAACAAAACGCACGGTATGTAGCACACACGTGCATCGATGAGTTTCCGGAAAACCTCGTTGCTTGTCTACGTGCACAAAAGTAACTCATCGAGTGAATAATGTAAATTTTCTTTCGAAATTGGCCGCATCGGATATTGACTGCGTTTATACATACATTGTGCACTTCTATACATATATCAACGCAATGACATTTATATGCATGTGTTTTAAAATGCTAGATTTACAAATCGTTATTGTCTTCCGACTTCTGGAAAATATATTCCTGCGGTGGAGTGGCGTTTATGTGATTGTGGAACAGGAACGAATGAAGGTATGAAAGAAATACGGAAAAAACGTCGATTATGAATAATTTATAAGGGGGCAAACACAATTTTCCACAGATTACTGGTAGTTTCATCCCTGTTTTATAGATAATGTATGTATAAAACTATAGGTATATAGATATCGAGACGATATCGGAGTAGCTATATTAAAGATGCCCTCTTCACGCTCGTTCAGGAAGGGTAACGATGAAGATGAGAGTAAGAAGGGCATTCCTGTTTTGTTTATCTATCTATACTGTTCCTACTCTCCTGGAGTTTATGCCTTAATGCCGTTCCTCAAGCAATTCCCAGCTCCTTCAACAGCTCCCAAGGCAACTATAACCTAATCTGGCCTTATAATATTCATGGACGTAAAGTTATTCGCCTTACTTCTTCTAAATATGTTTTTTGTACTCCTGTCGACACTTCAGAATACCACTTTCCGCAGTCTCAGAAACCAGAAACAATTATTAATTTTGAGATTAACATGAGACAACTTGAGAAATACGATGAGAAAAGTGTGAAAAACCATAAGACCAACTCGTGCAGGGAAAACGTGCCTCAAGTGTACTTTCGTTGTTCATTTCAATTTCTAAATTAACTTTAGGAGGACTTCAAGTGAATCCGCATCTATATGTACTCAAGAAATGGTGTCATCAGGCAGGTAAAAGATACTAATGTAAACTGGAACGAGATCTTCTTTAACCGAAATTTTAAAAGGTAACCAAAATGTTAAAAAATTAAAAAAGATGTAGAAACTAATATTTGTGTTTTTCAGGTAATTCTTCTCTAAAAATAGGTAACTGGGTAACTAGAAATTTTGGAAACTGTTATAACCAGCTATTTTACTCAGTTTGCTATAGTTAAAGTGAAAATGTAACTATATCACGACGAAATTATTAATGCCCGGTGAAAAGTTCACTCTTGGAAAGATATCTATACGGTACCTGTATGTGAACCACAAAGTTTGCTTGGGGTTCTCTATGCAAATGTCTTTCCACACTATACACATAATACTTGCAAATCTATTTCAGTAGCGTATATAATGAAAGCGTAAAACAAATACGACTAAACTATTACAAAATGCACATGAAACTTTACATAACATCTACTCAAATCGTCCAGTAAAATTTCAAATTTTACACCAGAAACTAACAATTTTCGAGAATAACTCCGATGAAAGCAACACGTTTTCTTAATTCTTCCACTAAATTTAACAAAAACATAATTATAAGACTTCAATAAGGAACGCTGCTTATCCTACAGTTTTTAAATTTTCATTCATAATATTTTTTGGAACTTAATTATTACATGTAATTTTTTTTCTCTGACAGGGACTCGAACCCAGAACCTCTGCATATCTAGTGCATCGTTCTACCAATTGAAGTATCAGTGAGCCGGCTCACTTTGTATTCACTTTGTAATTCGTACACATTGACAGAAAAACTTAATGGGGTCTGTGCATGTTTTTTTACTTTTCGGCCACATACCGAAGGTATGATGGTATAGGAAAGTAAGGTGATCATGAAAAAAATGTATTATTTTTCAAAAATCGGCTTTTTGGTCTGATGTTTGAGTGTGTGTGTGTGTGTGTGTGTGTGTGTGTGTGTGTGTGTGTGTGTATGTACAAAATTGCGGGCAAACCAATCAACCTATGGGGATGAAATTTGGCATCTGGGCAGATGACCATCTAGCTT
>JARJEB010025190.1:0-18807 GCA_030264535.1 Liometoxenus newtonarum
GGGGCTTGTGGATGAAAATTTGCAAGTTGGTCGTCATAAGGATCGTCATGTTCGTCGTGTGAAACGTAATAGTTTTGACTGTTATCGGGTTCATTATTTTCGTATTCAAGGTACTGTTAGAGCTGGAGGCGTAATTTCCCAGTTCTGTATTGTCATCAAAATTGTCGATGTTATGAACATGCTTAGAATACCGCGTAAAATTCTTCTGGTTGAAGTTGCGTTTGTTCTGCATTTCGGTCGCGTTATTTCTATTTGTTTGGAAGGTACTTACAGACATTGGTGTTGGTTTATAAGTAGTATTAGTCTTAGTGGACATTGGAGTCGTTTTATAGGAGTTTGGATTGTTTTGTCTCATATAAGTCGACTCTAATGTCCACTACGACTAATAATACTTATAAACCAACACCAATGTCTGTAAGTACCTTCCATACTAAAAGAAATAACGCGTCCGGAATGCAGAACAATCGCAACTTCAACCAGAAGAATTTTACGCCGTATATATATATATATATATATATATAGTACCTTATTCAGAAATCTACTTTATCAAATTCTTTGAAATTGAAAAACTAATATGCACGGGACTTAAAATAACCAACTGAGCAGCTGACTTATTCGAATTTCAACAAGGAATATTCTATTATTCTATTTGGGTATTATTCAAAATAACGGGTTAAATTAATTATCAGTTTTAAAACTTTGAAATATTTTGATAGTCGAGAAGTAATGAAATGAAAATAGGATAAAAGAGTTAAGTTGAAATAAAATAAGAATACTGCAAAATAAAACAAAGTAAGAAGCATGCAACCGAGTGGAGTGTATTTTAAGTAACGCTTCGTTGAACTCGCGCACATTCGATGCATCATAATTACATACATTAATAGTTCTGATAAATAATATATTCAACTTTCATTTAATTCTTTCTTGTGTTACGGTTTCTCTGTGCGGTTCCTCCATTCTACGTATCATTATTATTATTAAATGCACACGTTGCACAAGTGACCACGATACAGGCGACAGATACATATATTAAAACACTCCGGTTTTAAAAACGAACGTGGGCGGCTTTTGAAGAATCAGATGTTCATGGGCATGGAGACTTTGAATGCACCCACCACTGTCAATAGTTGCTATAGTCTTACATGCACTTAGTCAAATTATTCATGTTATTTGTACAGATGCGTGTTCAAACTAATGTATAACGTATTGTATTTTAATTTAGATTTACTAAAAATATTTTAAATATACTAAGTTTTACCTGATGTTTAAACAGAAATATTACTTTAGTAAATACATATTTTGCACACACAATATGTTATGTACATTTTATGCAACAGAATTGGTGCTAACGCAGTTGCATACGGTGTTCTCTAACAGAATTATCATAGGTATAAAACTGTCCTTTTTTATTTCTAACCGAACCGTTTTATATATCCATCTCAATCTTTTTTGTTCTATGACCTATTACAGGCTTTTACAGGGAATTGTTGTTTAAGTTGCATACGTTTTGAGATTGAGTAACCTCCTCTTGTGTGACTTGCGTTTGACTCTGCGTTCGGCTTGTTCACAAGCAACAATAGTAATCTCGTAAATTAAATTGGTATAGGTCGATTTATGTTCGCCACTTAACATTTAACACTTAACTGCTACTTAAGATTTAACATTTAAAAGATAAACTTATGTATGCATCGGCTAACCATTTATAGTCGTCACTTAAGATTTAAACAAATAACCAGGCCTCCTTACAACTTAAAGCATAAGTGTTAAATATTTAGTCTTAGGAGTTAAGTGTTGAATCGACCTTAAATTGTCTCTAATATATGATTGTGAGCGTGCAAAAAATAGTGTTCACAACTGTTCGTCAAGAATGGTCTTATTCCCTCGTTGTATTACTCGCTCATTCATACGATCCTTCTTAACGTAACTCGTTACGAAAGTTACTATTACTAATGCTAAGCTGTTGAATTATATACAATAGAAAATGACAAATAAATTTTAGGCGATTGCACAAAGTCCGTCAAATTAAATATGCCAATGTCAATTTAATAGATATATTTTGTAAAGTTTCTCTTTTCTACATATTATAACTGTATCGAACAGCAATAACTGTTACGTATAGCGTGAATATGTTTGCAAGAAGAGGAAACAAAGTTCAAAGTTCATAAACAGGAATAAATTCTAAGTGTATCGATATTTGTGAAACATTTTGTAAAACATTTATATATAACAACTCTTGTTCACAGTTCCTACATAAATGAGATGTTTCATGTCGTAACCAGGTGACAGGTTTGACCATTATTTGACCTTCCCATTGAACACCTGATCAGTACAAAGATGGAGGAAAAAACATACACCTCAAGCACATCAAGCGGCATCCCGCTCATTCAATGCTCATTCGCCTCAACGTGCATGTTGAGGAAAATAACTGAGAAAATAACGAGAACACAAAATGCAAATGAACGCAAACGAAAACTCCCACAGGATTGATGAAAACGAATGCAAGTTGAGCCGAATCGGCATTGAATGAGAGGGATGACCCTTTGTGCTTGAAATGTATGTTTTTCCGCCATCTTTGTACTGATCAGCTGATGATTAAAATTAGCTCCGTGACGTAGGCATGATCTAACGTGGAACATCTAGATTTGCGTTACACCTCGAAGTTGCTTCTACTTTTTTTACATAATCCTCAATGTAAATTTTTCGTTTTTTTTATTAGGTATTTATTTAAAATTTTCAATTTGCAAGATTTCCAATCAAATGAATTGTACTGTATCATACGATGGAAGGTTAAAACCAGATAACATTTATACCGTTCCACCTTATCGGTTAAATATGATACTGATATAGAAGATGGTCGATGGTGAATTTAATAGCTGGTAACAAGTTTATAATGAAGTGGTAAGTTAAATTTGTGGAAATTAAATGAACGTCGAGTCGATGTAATAAGCGTCTGTTGGATTTCTCTTCAATTCACGTCTCTTTTCTTCTCTTCAGCGATAAATTTCTATATATACGTCGTATGGTATGTATGAACTGTGTACTGCGTTGAACTCAACGGCTATGGGAAAAGGGTTGAGTTGACGAGGGTATCATTAAATAAATGATAATCGCCAACGTACCAGAGAACGTGACTTGACGAAATGTGCATCACTTGTCTGGTATAGTGTTACTCTGTAGTTTACACGCAAGGTAGAGGAATGAAAAACTAAACACGAAAGACAAATAAATGGAGACAAGTAAATAAACCAAAAGATGCAGTACATGTTACAAACGAATGTTTGGTTTTAGCTGTGATAATCTATATATTCGTTAGAGTAATGTGATGTAATGGTAGGTTGGGTTGATTTAAGAAGATAAGATTTTTTGTAGTGCAGAAATCAGCAAAAAAACGAACAAGCGCGAATGACCAAAAACGAGCGTACACAAATAACAGAACAACACGTAAATCATTATTTGATGCTTTTTTTTGGTTTACGCTACTGAACAAACGACGGAACAATCGTTGAGGTACTTAGCAGCGAAGGAACATAAAAACCGGAAAGGCTATTAAAGTGACAATATTAGAAAAGCGGTGTATTGTTCCGACTACTCGGCTCGTCGTTATGCCGCTATTATTCCCTTAAACGCTTTTAATGTTTACTCCTTTTTCTTCTATTTCTGGTTACTTAGATATTTTTCCTTCATATCTTAAACCAGCAAACTGATACCAATAGCTCAAATTGAAAGAGAACACATAAAAAAAATTCGTACTATTCAAGCAAAAATACTAGTGAGTGTTTTCGATTTCCATGGACTGGAATTATATATGTTACTGTAAAAGTCCGAAATTGGCAAATCCTAGGTTTTGCCGGTAAATCTTGGTTATACCAGTCAGATTTTAACCCAGGTAATTTTTTATCAGCCGTAGTCCTATAGGTGAGGGCAAGCAATAACACTCAATTTCTACTGAAAAGCTACTTAATCGATTTCTTTTGACCCGATCTACAATGTTACATGGCAATTATCCGCCAATTTCAGAACACTCTGCACATTAATTTTGGCTGCTTCGAATTTATTATCATAAGGTGAAGTTCTAATCCTAAGGTCGACGACGCTGGAAAAAAGCAAGTGAAAATACATTCAAGGATTTAAGAAATTACGCCAAAGATTAATAATTAATCGGCAAACGAAACTAATTATGATAATACCTACTTTCTTTGAATAAAGGACGGTTTATGATTGACATAATATATTTAAGATTTTAACCTAGGAACTAATCCATAAGATTTTATTATCAGGGTTTCAGTTCATGGCAAATGATAACCTGTAATATTGCGCAATTATCAAAACTTTAAGAGTAACCTCAAAAATAACTGCAATCGACAGTATTGTGGACAGTGTTGCCAACTCGTGGGAATTTTCGTAGTCAAAACGGAAGAAGGGAATTTTTTTGCTAAAATCGGGAATTTTTTGAGTGTTACAGTTTTACAACTTGCGAGTTTTGGAATGTAGTCGTTTGTGTAGTTACCGTTTTGTAATTGCCCCGTTGCGTGAGGTAGCTGTCCCTGCGGAAAGAAAACTTAATAGTGAATAACTGGTTGCCTATAGTAGACTTTGTTTGCTACAAAGGGAAATTTTATTAAATTGGGTGGCAACACTGATTGTGGAGATCATCTCAATATCTGTCGCCACAGCATATGTAGTTATTAATACTTCATAAGACTTGAGAGTTGACGAACTTCAATGTTAAACGCCCATGTCAACGGATTAATTAGAAATTATAAACAGTAACATGGCATTTCAAATACTTAAACTATTTATGTTATATGTTATTAGGTAAAATTGTTCAACTGCTTTACAACCGCAGGTATGTACAATCAGGGAATCGGTACAAAGTAAGTCCTCACATATAGACCTAATGAAAATATCTAACCGTTAAAGCCCTAATGCATGCTATCGAACATCTCTTCTATGCTTCTATTCAATTTTGTACCATTCATCGATTAGGGCCTCATTCTTCCTCCATTCGAACATTTTCGAAGGCATGTATCTCCACAATTACTAGATTCCATATATATACATTTCTTAAATTGGACCTGATTTCATTAGATTATTCGTTTACTAAACAATAAGAAATAAATTGAATAACATTAAGGCTACTTGACGACCAATACCAATTCGTAACTTCAATTTTACTGCTATAGTCACGAACTGACGTCATTTACGGATAGGCACTCATAGAATGCTCCGCGCATGCGCGCATGTGTTATTTTACAGGCACGTATTAAGGAAAGTTTTAAATATTTCAAATCAAATAAAATTATTTAAAAAGTGGTTTCTATATTATATTTTACCCATTAAAAAAAGTGTTTGAATGCCCTTGATCTTGATAATTATTTTTTTGTTGGGCCTTTATTAGGCGCCCATTAAAATTTGCCGCCCTTTAAGCTATCCTATAGATCAGGGGTCGGCAACGCTGTGACCGCGGGCGCCCGCAGGGACAATGATGAGATTTGACGCATCTGGCAACACTTACAGGCGGAGGCCGGCGGTCGGTGTTGCTAGCCTCAACTAGCCTGTGAGTGAGTCAGTGCGCTGCGATACTCAGAGTCAAGTAGTGCATTTTTGTTATTGAATTGTTATATATTGTTTTTAACATGAGTAAAAGACCAAGGAACCATCTTGTTTTATTTGAGTGAACCATTCATGCGCCCTTCAGTAATAAATTATTTTAGAATGAGCCCTGAGGCTGGATAAGGTTGCCGACCCCTGCTATAGATAAATCCGTCAATGGATATGATTTTATATATTTGGTTGATGAAATCAGTTTGTATCTTTAAGTGTAAAAATAAAGGTACGATTTCGAATCTCTATATCCATAGCCAAATTAAAATCTAAAAGCGAAGTGTCACGAATCTAATGTAAAACTTGGTAAATGTGTAGGTAAATATTACGTATAGGCAGGAGGGACAGGTGATAAATTTTAACCCCTAATTTAGCTGGAAGGGCATAAACTCATTGTTCGGCGTTCTTCTCCCTTCATTCCAAATTCCTCTTCGCATTTATACCTTGAATTTGATACAGGAAAACCGTATGCAGGACAATTGCATTCCGTACTTTTGTGCTATATTTTACACAAATATGGGAGCATTAAATACATAGAAAAGAGATGCAAAGGGGAAAATGATAATTAGTCATCCAGTCACAATGAGTAGAATAAAGAGAAAATGCAACAGCAACAAGGACAGACGCTTATATTAATAATAGGCATTCAAATACTATTAAAAATGTATAGGTACGTAAATGCCATGCCTCATGGAGTTCACAAGTGCAAAGTGTTCTGTATAACAACGGATTTTCTAAAATAAAGATATGCTCTATTATCAAATTAATAGGTGCAATGGATTTTAAATTTTAAATTTAAAGTAATTATTCCTTATTTTACCAGTTACTCTTTCATCAGCATTAAACTATACAGTTTCATTATTAATCATGTGTCCATGGATATTTACTTGTTAAAAACTGTAGATCATGTTAACAGGTCTCCTGCTGAATAGTTTGCAATGAAAAAAATCACACTCATTATTTGGACCATTTTAACCCATTCTGATAATTCTTAATACCGACGATTGTCCAACTGTTTCGGAAAAAAAGTTACAAAATGATAAAATTTGAAAATAACATGGTAGGCAGCCAAACTAACAAGGGCGCTGGTGAGACAATCATCATGTTTTCAAGTTTTGTGGCCCTGAAACGGGCCGTTTTTTAAAACCAATACCAATGTACGTTCTTTCAAATGAGATGTTCAAACTGCTTTCCTTCAACCGCTAAGTAGTACCCCAGCCTGTATTGAAAATTTGCTTTTACATTCTGCAACATTAGGACTGCAATCCGTTCAGACGCAGCTATAATCCGTTGTTTTAATTCATCAACATTGTTTTGTCGATCTCTGTTCATATCATACATATCGGTGGCTAAATATCTTCAACAAAGAAATCCAACGGTGTCAAATCAGGACAACTGGCCGGCCAATAAATAGGCTGTTGGCAGTTGTCGCTTTTCTGGAAGCGTGTATGTCGACATTATTTAATAGGATTGACTCTTCAGTTATTTTTCTCAAAAACTGACGTCTCAACAATTTATTAATTTTTGATAGAATGTTGCTTAAACATTTGAACAACGTAATAATGGTTAATGGGTTGCATACATAAGCGGAATTATTTACTCAGATCAATAAAAAAGTTAAAATATTGATGTTTGAGTAGTTGCCTATGATAAAATTTCAAATTTTTTCACTTTTTTAATTTTTTTTCAAGCAATTGGACCATGGCCATAGTACATGTTAAATATTCACGATTCGCGGTTTAATTTGCGCAGTTCATCAATAAGATATCCATCTTTTTCAAAGCGCACTATGTATGTAATGTAGTTAGTAAGTATACGAATAGATAGATTATAGACAAGCACGTAGGCGTAAGTGAAATAACCCTGTGAAAGATAATAAGAAAAAGTAACTAATATGCCGATCCATTGATGGATAATTAAAGGTTGATTAATTAATGAACGAGTTGAAATTATAATTCATTCGTGACACATATTGCGGTATAACATGTTCAGGATACTTCATTAAAATGACCAATAAAACAAAAGAAAATAAAATATCGACAGGTTTCTTATAATATATACGCATGATAAATAATGCAATCAGTTTATAAAATAATAAAAGAAATTCTAAACCAAATAAACCAAAGATTAATTTTTTGACATTAAAAGCATAAAATGTTTATAGATATCTATAATAGTATATTATTATATGAGCGATTATGATAGCCATTACTCACGAAGATGATGTTTGATCCCACGAGCCGCAAGGCGAGTGGCGCAATTCATCTGAGTGAGCAATGGCAATAATCGCGAAAATAATACTATGCTTTTTCTACACCTTGCACTACTTTTAACACAAAATACAAATTCTGATTTCATCACGAAAGTGACAAGTGAACCAATATGGCGGGCGATCACATACAGTTTTGACAGCATTTATCGTGTTGCTATGGTTGCTTCGAGATTTTAGATCATATAGATCAAATCGATCGGTCACTTCAAATTCGTTAAATGTTGTTGAAATTTGATACGCGATCAATGTATTTAATTGCAGTAATTTTTAAAATCCATTATTCACGATCGTTGAATAATGAAAAATCCAAACTCACGGTAGTGCGTTATAGGTACCATGAATCACTCAAAAAATGCTAATAATGACCATATAATTAAATAAGTGTAGAAGAATTGTTTAATTTATTGGGTGAATCTAATTTATAAAAAAAATTGAAAAATTTCATGGGAGTAAAAAAGAAGATATGGTAATTTTTTAGAACATTAATACGGAGTATGTTTTATGACGTATCGCGTGTACCTGACGCACGATGGGCTGTTATGTCCTGCTAATGGGTCTGCTGTGGACATTTCAATATACCGACACCGACTGATACGGAACAGTGGAAGAAAACAGCGAAAACGGCGTAACGGTGCGCGTCTAGGTATAGCACTATAGCGTATGAGTTTTGTAAACGAGTCGAAAATAATGTGCGACACCACATATATTCATTCATACAGACTTCGTCCTTAGAAACTTATATGCCGAATTTAGAATATAACGCGACTATAAAAGGATGTACTTACATAGACATGTATACATATACGGGGCCGCTTTAAACATTTTAAGCGACCTTACGCGATTTGATAAATGCGCCAGTTTAACTATTTGCCTTTTACTTCCAGAAGGTACCTCTATAAGGTAAGAAAAGATATTTTTAATCAGTCAAAATTTCGAAATTGGTTTTTCGACGGATCTTCTAAGTAATTAAGAATAAAAAAAAATCGGTGTGTTAAATTCGCACCGCGCAACCTTACGACCATTTACATACATTACAATTTCGTAGAACTGGTCGATCGTAAAAGTAATTTTTATGGCAAAGTGTAAATGACATTGATTACAATTGGTATCACTAAATTTCTCGGTAATTTCAATTTTCCGATCAAAATTTTGTTTTACGGCCGACGAGTTCTACGAGAGTGTAAATGCTCGGAAAGTGGTCCGGTGTGGATTAAACGCACCGATTTTTTCTTCTCAATGGTGGCCAATAGAAAATAAACTTTCAAGAAAAAAAAAATACAAACAATTTATTTGTTTGCATAGGTATATGTATAGCCATAAGAATTTGTTGTTCCCATAGATATTTCAATAGAGAGAACATAAAGCCGATTTATGGCGAGGGGCATGAAGGCAGGGGATGGAAGGGAATTACACCAATAACTGTGTTGCATCTAAAAGGCACGAAATTTGAAATAGGCTCCAGTCTTCGTCACTAGTCTTTGAGTGCACTTTGGGTAGTCTACATGTTAAGGGTCAGTGGTATCAGGATTTATATCAATACCTTTTCTTCTATATAACAATTATTGCTCATGGTAGAGATGTAGTGACAAAAGTTTACGTCGCACGTAAACTGGCAAAACGTTTTTCAGAGAATGATGACTAGACAACACAATGTATCATCACCATCGAAATTATTCAATACACAAACAGTATGGTCAATTCGCTATTTTTGTGTAATTTTGAGCTAATTTATTATACGTTATAAAATTGAAACTATATGAAAGGAGAAAATGAAAGACTTCCCACGCTACTATAAACCACAATCCAAATACATTTTAATTAGGCGCCTTCTAGAGGTGATTAATTTCATTTCAATTTTGGGTAGGTATATGTATGTCTTTCTTCCTGTATAAATGCATTTAACTTATTTGAGATTTACTTACTACCAAACGAACTAAACACGAAACGAAATTAAATAAAATTCAGGTACTTACAAACCAAATAGGCAAGGTTTTCTACTCAAGCTGATGCAACAATTGCTGTGTTTGTGAATAGCTTTTATGTGGATTCCCAAGAATTAGAAAGAAATCTTTTAAATTGTTCAATAGTTTGAATGGTTCATTCATTTCTTTATGAGAAGCTTTTGAAATATTAAGTTCAACTATGGGTACCTAACCACCCTCAACTAGCAGCTAAGAATATGACAGTTTTTTGTTATTGACGCATGCAATAAATGGTTCTCAACATATTATTGATTCCGTGTGCTGCGTGTGCAACTGCTGCAATTATCTTCCCGAGAGTTCTTTTTAAAATATTAACAATAGGTCCGTTACTGGTTACAATACAACAAACCTTAGAACTGATTCAAAAATTCTGAACGATCTCAAATAATATTACTCGCAAACATTCGGAGTGAGAGTTATTCACAGTCACCTCCCGTGGGTGTTTCTTCCTCACCTTGAAGCCATCACTCTCATGTTTAAAATATATATTTTTTTTACTTTCCCAATTACCGAAGCTATAGAAAGGAAAGATATGTAATCATTCAAAATTTCGAAGTCGGGTTTTCATTGAATAATAGTAACATGACGTTTACTTTTAGTTTTGGAGGTGAGTGCATCGAAAATTAGCCAAAAGGATGATTTTGTGCGCTCACCATCCAATTGGCTTCGAAAGCTTTAATTTCGTACGTATTGCCGAGTAAATCAAAGGAATTAACATGCTAATTATTAATTAGCCATTTCAACCAGGTATTATATACCTAGATACAATGCGACAAAGAAACATTTCAGATATATTATTGATAAAATAGTGTCACTTTTGACACTATTTTATCAGAATAAAAGATACAAAATTACATCAAAAAAACGTTGACATTTGTAACTGAGTTGGGAAAAATATGTAGATATTTAGTTTTATCAAAAGCGTAATGAAGAATATAAGCGCTTGTGGCAAACCACAAAGGGCGCCTTTGCAAATTTATATTCAAATGTTCAATTTTGAATTACTTAGAAAACCGTGAGTTGTTTTCAATCAAGAAACGCATTTAGGAAGGCTTAATCTCACAGTGGCAATTTCACTCATCATTAATATTTTTAAATTCACAAGAAAAGTTAACTCTCCCGAACCTTACACTAACGCGCGTTAGTGTAAGAACAACAAATATTCACAAGATCGGTTAACAATCGAGCCGGGTATCAGCTCCCTCGTGGTCTAATTGGTAGAACACTGCGCTAGATAAGCTAGAGGTTCGGGTTCGATCCCCGACGAGAGAGTTAATTTTTTCTGTGAATTTAAAAATATTAATTATGAGTGAAATTGCCACTGTGAGATTAAGCGTTCCTAAATGCGTTTCTTGATTATATTTAAATATTTTCAATATTGACAACGCACCACAAAATTTCGGAGTAAACCCCTAGAAATTGGCAAATACTAAAGATTAAATTAATTTTAACAATAAATGTTAACAATATTTAATTTGACTTTTGGCGCCCGTTGTTTGGGGTCTATAGCAGGGGCCACATTCGCCAAAAGCTGGTTACGCCTCTGAGTTTTATTTCCTGAACATATTCTGTAATAACCAATAAGTAATAATTACAAAGTGTTAGGGATTGCAATTTTCAGTGTTGGTAATGATTCTAAAGAATGGCAAAGAAAAGGAAAAAAATTAAGGCCATCATGAAACTCAACGTGTGCAATAAAAGCAAGGAGAGTATTGAGAAACTGGGAGGAGTAGGGCGAAAGGTCGGTCGGTTGATCAGCGTTTTGGATTCGTGGTGACACAATACCGCACAAATGAAATACGCAAATGAAGAATTGTGAAACGTGTGAATGGTATAGTAATGATCCACGATGACGCAGTCCGTCTCGCTCGTTTAGGGTTCACGTACGGACTACACATACAAAATGCAATCACCCACAATCATAACAGTTTGATATACATATACAAAGCCATACTGTAGAAGCACGCACATATAAACCTACATCTAAACTGAATCAAAATCGGAATCCGCAACGAACTAGACAGCCCACAGTGTTCGTTCGGTGTGATTGTCCTCATTCTCCCGACGACCTGGCTGGTAATGAGACATTGTCCGGTGTCATCGGACAAAAAAACCAGAGGCAGTAGGCACCTAACATTCGTAAATTCTTACGTAATTTCAATTTCAAACATATTTATTTTTGTAGGTATAATCTTAATAATCACAAGATTTTTTGATTTTTTCACAATTCAGGAAATTTCTAAATAATTTTATCATTTGTACCAAGTGAATGCATGAGAGAAAAGAATGATGTGCATAACATTTATGTTGTTATTACAGGCTAAGTATTGGAAAGTTTTATAACGAATCGTGGAAGTTAAAACATAACTTTAAATAAAGAATAGCAACAAAACATACAGTACGCTGATAAATGCATCTACACAACTATACCACCGAAACGATAATTAAAACAAATAACATACTGATATATTACAATCCGAGCGAACGTTGATGCTATAACCTCAGGCGTCGTTTTTCCTTCTTTTTTCATCAGTTTTGTTTTATACTTTTATCTTTTTACACCATATGAACAAGCAAGTAATACCCTCAATGGCTAAATATACGAATAACTGAAGGAATAAAGGAACTTTATCCGCGACGACCAAGTAAAACAACAATTATTAGGTGTGCGTGCAGGCGCATATAACTCAAATTAATACCATTCGCGAATAATGAGCTTGACACACGTTAATAATGGATCCATTATTCCTCTAGACCTAGAGGTTTATTTTACGTCAAGCAGAACGCTTCCCTGCATTCAATAATGAAATGTCACACACGGAATGCATCTAAAACGTCATCTATTGAACTGATGCTGCGTTCGGATATTCAGACAGAGTTGGAGTGTAGCTGGAGTAGTATTGCAGAGTATAAAGAATGGTCCATTTACCGTTTTTGGACTAGCCGAACGACTAAAGAGCGTTTAGAGTGAAAAGAGTCAATAGAAAATAGCCGAACGAAGCTTGAAATATCTCATATATGACAGTCAAATATTGTCTGCCAAGCAAAGGGCAACGTCACATTCAAGTCATTCGGGTATGTGTGGACGTGTTTGGTGTTTATTTGTGGTTCATATTGGTTTCGTTTGGTTGGAAATGAATCAAGTCTTTTGGCAAGCCCGAATTGGCTGAAAAATATAGACAATCGTCACTTTGGGCTTATTATTCGATGCTCAAAAGTACACTGAACATTCACGAAAATGTGAACATTGACAGGTTTTGTGGCTTGTGTTTGTGTTCAGTGTTTGTGTTTTGTGGTTTTCAAGCAAAAAAGGCAGCGCATTTACATTAAGGAGAGTGTATGAAATAACAGCTTTTCAAGTTGACGGTTGTCCAATACTGTTCGTCAAACAAACGTCTTTACACTGCAAGTTGAATTCCATGGTTCAATTTTCAAGTTTGAAAGCAATACTGGGCTAATATCAAGTTTACGGTAGTCCGCCAATTTGCAATTTTTTTCATAGGATATGGTATATTTCGATAAATTGAGTTCCAAATACCTGAAATGTGGCGGCGGAAATTGATTTACTTACTTTTTGCAGAATTTATAACAATTTAAAGTTTTTTAGGTTGTGTTGTGTATTTTTCCTTCCCAGTTCGGTTGGGGTGGTTTGGTTTGGTCTTACTGTTCGGTAAGAAGGTCCTATTGGGGTTTGGTTTGGTTCAGGGTAGTGCCAGAAGAACACAAACGTACTTTGGTTTCAGCGTATTTTGGCATTTTCAAGAATTTTCCCCTAGAATTACGGCAACCAACACAGCAGGACCACCGTAAACTTGATATATTCTACGTTTAACCTTACATTCTCATTGTTTTCATTGCAACTTTAAAGTACTCAAAATTGGGCAAAAAGCAAACGAAATCAGTTTCCGCCGCCACATTTCAGCTACTTGGAACTCAATTTGTCGAAATATACCACATCCTAGGGAAAAAAAAGAAAATTGGCGGACTACCGTAAACTTGATATATTCCGTCATACTGTAGTATAAAAATTAAATTACAAAATTAAAGTACAAAACTATACCTAATTATATGATGTTAAAATAAAATATTTGGAGAAGCAGAATTTAATGTTAATTAAGTAAAATGAAGCTTTACATTTCCAGGAGTAATCCAAGTCCCAATATCCCGAAAAATGTGGTTTTTGAAGTTCTGACTTCTCTCTCTCTCTCTCTCTCTCTATCTCTCTCTCTCTTTCTCGCTCCCTCTCGGCTTCACTGTGAAATAAATTCCGGCAATACAGCCGTCTAAGAAGTGTATAGATAATATACGAGATCCAATGAAAAAATTGCACAAAGTATGTTTGGACAATATATTCTAGCATTTCAACGTCGAAATGAAGTTTAAGCCATATGTGACGTGGTCACCTCACTTAAATTAAACGGCAGCGCTCAAACCGTGTAACTATCCAATTCTGAAACTAACTTTAACAGGAAGGTATAAATAATGAAATTGAATGATATTAAAATGTGAACTTCAGCTTTAAAACAAAATTATTTTTCGTGGTTTCAACTGAACTATCTGTATGTACAGTTAAAATTTAAAGAGTAAAAACGGGGCACGTCTTTTTAATTAATGTTGCGCAACAATTACAGAAATATCTGAAACACACCTCTAATTTATTCAACGTGAAGAGAAAACAATTTGTTAGGGGAGTTAAGTACTGCATACTTTACAAAATGCATCAACATTACAAACATGCATCTACACGTTTGTTCAAAGGCAAACATTATGCATCATAATATATGTATAACCAATAAAACCTAATAAAACATTTAGAACCTATTATTATAGGCGCTATATGCAATTAATTTGTATACTCATTTTAATTATTTAAAAAATCTCTGGAGACCAGATCTATAATATTATTTTCATCGAGATATTCATATAATATTTTTTTGCACTTACGCCAGAGTTTGGTTAGAGAAGACTGAAATTATGACCACCACGCACATGTGAAGGAAAGTGACAAGCAATGTTGAAAAGTCAAAACTATGGTGACAATGTTGAAAAGACAAAACCATATGGTAACAAACAATGTTGAAAAGTATACTTTTCCTACGACCACTATGAACCGACACCGACTTTCGGTTTCGCTTTAGGGTAGTGAGCTAAAAAATTGACAATTTCTCGTAGCAGACTATTCCAGCCACCGTGAAGCAAAAGTGCAATCAAAGTCGAAAAATCAAAACAATGGTAGATAACAAACTAGCCAAAAAACGTTGAAATGAACTTTTCTTACGGCGGTATGAAAGGAGACACTTAGGCAACAGTTTATTCACTGAAATTCTAGCAAAAACAAGAAGTAATGTTAAAATCTTGCTTGTAGCTTCCAAACAATGTTGAAACGTAACACAATACACACCATTTAAATAGTATTTACATTATGCCTTCCAACACTCCGTTCAAATTAACATTGATCAGTTGGCAGTTCTTGTCACTTTGTCAATTTGTAAGTCAGGCAGCTTGTAACTTTTAAGGATCTACAGCACACAGAAGCACACAAAAACCCCGAAAAATTTGTGTCTGTAGATACTAAAACTAGGAATTTGCAGCATTGGAAGATTAAGATTCAACCAATACTTCCTTGAACCAAAACGAATGATCTACATTTTTGGTGTGTTCGTTGCCACTTGACACACTATTAGACTTTAGTTCATTTTCAAATTAGTATCAAAAATGTTATAACATTTTTTGATAAACAAAAAGATGCTGAATTATCATTTCCCTTGAAACAGTCTGAATTAGCTGCTGCTGCAACTGGAAAGTTTCATTTATAAAACTTAGGGGAGTTAAATTCGCACCGACTATTCCGACTATGTCCAACTTAGGTTTCGTATAGAACTCGTCCAGCGTATAAGTAATTATGAATGGAAAGTGAAAATTGAACAGAAATTTACTGGTATCAAGACGTAGTCAATCTCATTTTAACTTTCCGATCCAAATTACTTTTACGATCGAAGAGTTCTGCGAAATCGTATAGTTGGATAGTGCCGGAAAGTTTTGCGGTGCGAATTTAACGCACCGATTTATTATGTTTCAAAAGCTCTATAATTCTTCCATTTAGAATTAATCTCATATTAAATTTACTTAAATACCTTCTCATTTGAGTAATTTATTGGTGAGTAATTTTGATCGGGGAGCGGAAATTTTTGTAGATTATCTAATTTCCTAAGAAAAATTTCTTATGTAAGACAAATTAAATAAATTGGTGCGTTAAATTCGCACCTAGCAACTTTCCGACCATGTACACTACAATGTCGTAGAAATCGTCGATCGGAAAAGTAATTTTAATCGAAAAGTAAAAATGGCATTGATTATGTTATGATAACACAAAATTTAAGTACTACTTCGACTTTACGATTAAAATTACTTCTACGATCGACGAATTCTAAGAAATCGTAGTGTACATGGTCGGAAAGTTGTGCGGCGCGAATTTAACATCCGAATTCCGGGTGTCAGTGTGTTGAAGAGTTGCGTTAGCAACATGCTTATGGGATTGTTAAAATCGTAGCACATATTTACCAATGCAGACCTTAGAAGAAATTTTATAGCCCAACTTTCCAGGAAATTCAAAACACCATCGGACAATATGGAGACATTTCTATGCTAAAACTAATATTTAACCCGTAATATGCAAATTAATATTTTGACAACCCATATCTTCTTTGGTTATACGTCAATTGGTCGCGCGATAATTGGACGCGTGCGACAATTGGACGCGTACGACAAAAAGCCAGGTACGCTAAAACTACGTTTTGTGTTTTTACACTAACCCACCTGCTAACCCCAATAGGGACTAACCTCCTTACCGTTCGGTAACCGAACCGAACTGTAAGACCACGCTTCCAATTGTCGCGCGTCCAATTGTCGTACGCGTCCAATTGTCGTACGCGTCCAATTGTCGCGCGACCAATTGACCGCGTCCAATTGTCGAGAGTCCAATTGACGCGATACCACCTTCTTTATTTACCGGCCGAAGAAATTAATTTTTACTCCAGGTTCAAGACCTATGAACCACGCACCAAATTTCATCCTGGTTCGTTGCTTGGTTTGCTCGCAATTTTGCTCACACACACACACACACACACACACACACACACACACACACTAGGGCAAAATCAAGAAAAATGGATTTATTATATTTAAATTTTTAATTTGAAATTGTTAATATCTTTAAATTTAAATAATCTCGTTTGGATGAGGCATTATGTAAGTATAAGTATGATTTCCTAAAAAAAGTACGAAATAAAAAATACTCAACTGGTACAAAGGAAAAACGAGTACCCATTAGTAGAGATAAAGTGAGACGGAATCGTTGGGAAAGAAAAAACGCGATTAAATTGTGGCCGACGTGATCTCGAGCAAATAGCTATAATCTTAATTAAAAACTAAATGAGTTTCGCCATTTATACATATACAATACACCGACACATCACCGAACATACCTAATTTCACTTCATGATAATTATGCTTTCGTTTAATTTTTCCCGTGTTTTTGTTCGTCATTGGTTTAATGTTAATTAATTATTGCCCTTTAGCCACAAAAAAGAGATAATAACATAAACAATAAATCGGTGTGTTAAATTCGCACCGCACAATTTTCCGACCATATACTAAAAACTCGTAAAACTAATTTTAATCGGTAAGTGGATATCACTAAATTTCGGTCTAATTTCCACATTTCAGATCAAACTTGCTTTTATACGAGTTAAACGAGTTCTACGAAATTGTAGTGAATATGGTCGGAAACTTGTGCGGTGCGAATTTATCTTACCGATTTATTTAAAATATATATTTAAAACTATATAGTAAACATTCTATGTAGCTATGATTGAAATTTGGAAACTTAACCATAAGAAGTACATTGCAGAAATTGTATAAAAAAAGGTATGCGGTGCGAATTTACCGAACCGATTTTTAGTGTCCGTGCTGTTTATATTAGAAATTGAATTGTCCCATTATTACCAATTCAGGTATATCAAATACGATGCGAATAAATAATTATGCACTAAATTTTAAGACTGCAAATATTGTCTATAAATTACATTGGGGACAGAATGTGTCCTTTAAAAGGCTTTACTTAGGGCAGGTTACGTAAAATTTTATATGAAATAAATGCACAAAACTAAATTGTTCTCGATGTATTTCTTTACAATAACTTTTAAACCAACAACAACAAATATTTCACAGACGCCTTCAAGATTTCATTATTAAGACCTAAAGTGACAAAAACAATTATATTGTGTTATACTCGATTTTAGATGAATGCTAACAGTGTATAGCCAGTTGTATCATTCACGGTGCTGCTCTAATTATTGTGCGATTTTGGATATTTAGATGGACCTGTTGGACATGCTTAAATTCTCTACACGAGTATTAATTGTTGTTCCCATTATGGACTCTCTTTTAAAACATAAGAAATACCCGGAAGTTGCTAAATCGTCACCAATCTTCAAACAGTGAATTTGCAACAGTGCAACAGTAATTACAAATTAGCCTGGACCCCTGGACGGACTTATGCTCTTTCAGATGGTGCTGGAGAATGCACAGAGGTCCATACAGCCATTACAGTAACTGTCTCTATATTCCCAAGAACCATATATTGGTAAAATGGATAATAAATAATCAAAGGGTCCAATCCTTGTGTCAAAACTCACTATTCGATATCTCCTGTGTTAAGCATTGAAAGGAGGTCGATCATATTTCGATATTGACAAATCTCGACAAGCTATTACCGTTCTATTAGACACCATCTTCTATATTCGCTTAACCACTAATAACGGTGTAACTAAAATAATTTATCCGCGACGACCACGTAAAACAGCGATTATTATGTGTCTGTGCAGGCACATATGACTCACATTATCACCACTCACGAATAATAAGCTTGACACGAGTCAATTATAGGTC
>JARJEB010025193.1:0-10662 GCA_030264535.1 Liometoxenus newtonarum
TATTATATTCGCGATTATGGCCATTGCAATCGAACAGCCTGTATACTTAAATATTTTCGTTTTCCGTCTATCTCTGACCCTTTAGAGTTTAGACGAAATCAAACTATTTCATACCAATCATTCTACATAAGTATTTTCGAGACACATCGAGAAGAAGTCGTTGCCGAGATCTCGATTAATTTCTGAAAACCGAGATCAAGATGACTTTCTTCAGTATTTTTCGAGACGGTGCAAGAGGACTTGAAATCTCATCTTGTCTCGACAAGATAAAGCACTAATTATTAATAATAATTTATTGTAGATATTATTTTTCATTACATCATAAATTTTCTTATATTATTTAAATATTAGTTCGAAATTACAGTTCAAGTTAGTACTTTTTCACATCCATAACTAATAATATAGGTACAACTATTAATAATATCTATACTAATAATATAAGATGAAGATGAAAGAAAAATTATTTTAATAAACTCGAATTTTGAGAAAATATTAAACAATTCCAAAACGCAAGAACAAAATAGTTGGAAACAGATCATTATTTTTAAACATTTCACTAAGAAACGCAAGAAATAAAAAATAATATTTTTTTATTATTTTGACCAATTAATCCAGTGAAATTTTTTACCAACATTTCTAAATTTTACAACTATATATTTTTATTTCTTTTTTTACCTATAATGTGATCTCTTGTCTAAATTTATTGTAGCTTTTTGAATAAATGTTTTACACGCGAACGAAAGCATTAATCGCAATTCGAACCAAAGCCGATATGGTAATTAAGTTTGAATTTTAATGTTAAATGTTATGATAGCCATTATTCACGAAGATGATGTTTGCGCCCACGAGCCGCAGGCGAGTGGCGCAATTCATCTGAATGAACAATGGCCATAATCGCGAATATAATACTATGTTTTTTTAAAACCTTGCACTTATTTTTAACACAAAATACAAATTGTGATTTCTCGATGAAGCTGTAATAATATGGCGGACGATGCACATAAACCCATTGTCGGAATTCTTCGGGTTCTTTCGAGATCTTAGATCATATAGATAAGTTGGATCTGTCACTTCAAATTCGTTAAATTTTGTTGAACTTTAAATGATCCACGAATATACGCGATCAATGTTATGAAATTGCACTGATTTAAGAAAATCCATAACTCACCATAGTGAGTTATGAAAATCCATAACTCACCGTAGTGAGTTATAGGTACCATTATTCACTGAAAAATGCTAATAATGCCCATATAACTAGATAGGTCTAGAAAAAATAGTTTAAGTGAGAAGGCATTTTCATTCATTTCATTCGGTATTAGATTCCGGAACATATAAAAGTAAATTTTGTTCATTAATAATGTAGTTAATTTTCAAATTTGGAGAAACACCTGGCTGTACTCCCATTAACGTTAATTAAGGTCTTACTATGTTTATATTTTACATATAGCAGTAGCTACACTCTCAGTGTATCATCTATCTTCGTTAATGTGGTATATCAGTATAAAAAAATAAATTACTGCCAAAACTAAAATACCATAACTATAATTATATTTAATTTGAAAATTCTTAATTAAACATGTTAGATACAAAATTAATCATTTTTTTTTCTTTATGCTATAATTTTAAGAAAATATTTATATGTTTTTAAATCTAGTGGTTGATAACATATATTATATTTTTTAGAAAAAGCCCAGCTTAATTAAGTTAAATTTATGAGTAAGTTTTATAATTTAGTGTGAAGTATAAAATCTCTTCCTCCTTACCTTCCTCAACAAAATTGCGAGCGATGTTTCGAAATTTATTTGCGTTGACGGATGTATCCTGATTAATTTCGTTTTCTTCATTTTTGAGGCAATTAACACTTAATATTAACCAGCACGAGATTAACTTGATTAACAAGAAATATTTCATTTTTGTTAAGTTTGTAATTTTTAGAAATAAAATTTTAAATAATTCTATTTCAGTTTATTTTTTTAAGTTTTTTAATTGAATTATTTAACCTTAAAGAAGCAAGCGAATTTAACAAAAGTAATAAAAAACAGATTTGAGTTTTGGAATTGATGTAATTGAGTTTTTTTACCTAACTGAATGAACATTTTTTTGTCCGTAGTCTTTTATAAAATCAGTTTATCGGTACACAATTACGTGATTCAAGGATTAGTTAATCATAGCACGTTCTGTCCATGTTGCTGAAATACCGTGTGTGTTGTATGCTCGTTTGTTACGAGTTTAGGTTTACAGGTTACGGCGTTACGGGTGACATCGAATTGAATGTCCGGCATGTGCTTATTTGATGAAAACGTAAAGTTGAATGCGAGGTTCAACGGTAATGTGCCTTACATCGCATTGTGTTATATGTGTTATATTATAAGTTTAGACATCAACATGCAGTGATCATGCGAAATAAGTTACAGAATAACACGAAAAACTTTACGACCAATTTGAGCAAATTTTCAATATTTACGCAGAGACGTATCTAAAACTGATTCGTGCTGCAGCGTAATAGGTTAATGTTATTATGACATTGATCAAAGCATTGACAGATCAATGCCAAATAATTTTTGTTGCAATCACGACTACCAGCAGGAGAAGTTTCTGTTAAAATATGGTTGATTATAGGTTTGTTTCATCAAAGCACTGAACTAGTTCTGAACCGTTCTGAACTGTACGACGCATGAGCAGTTTTAAAAAACCAACGCTTTTTCAAAACTGCTCATGCGTCGTACAGTTCGGAACAGTTCATAACTAGTTCGGTGGTTTGATGAAACAAACCTAATATCGAGATGCACTATAGAGTGGTATTGCATGTTCGGCTTAATTGAACTGTCCCAGTACAACAATTTCCCTTTTTCAGATCTAGGGCTGGCCGAGTACATATAAGTCGAAAATGCCATTATATTCATTTGGTTAGGTGTTCAGGTTTACGCCTACTGCAACTAATCACGTGATAAAAAGTTCAACTACACAACCTTGGTACTTACATAACCTAGATATGCAGAAAAAAAACCGGACGAGTGTAAAAAGTGGCAGCACCGACCGAAAAAACCCAAGAGTTCTAAATGTTTCATGTTTAAATGGTCAATCAAAATTTAAATTTTCCTAAATCCTGATATGTATTGTTTTTTATATAAGGCAATTCGGCATGACAATACAAAATGAAAACTTCTGTTCAACATTTTTATTTTACAACCAATATTCCGAAGGTTCGACTACAGCACGATTCATAATTCCAAAGAAAAAATGAAAAAGCAAATACAGCAAGTTTCCGTTAGTTTTGTAATTGCGCGTGTTTCCAGTTTCTTTTTATTTTCTGGCCACATACCGAAGGTATGTAGGCATAAGAAATAAGGTGATCATGAAAAAATTAAAGTCTTATTTTTCCCTGGTTCGTGGAGATCCGTTGACCCCAATTCAAAAATCGGCTTTTTGGTCTGATGTGTGTGTGGCTGTGTGTGTGTGTGTGTACAAAATTGCGGGAAAACCAAGCATTGCATTGGACTCAAATTTGGTATCTGGGCAGCTATCCCTCCCGATTGAACCTGGAGTAAAAATAAACAAAATCAGCTAGTTTCAAATAGCACCCGTGCAATTTCTTTGCGAAATTTATTTAACAATTAAATTCTATACAAATTATTCATTTCAATATTTTTTACATGGCATTAATAGTTTTTGAGAAATGTAGGAATAAAGATTAAATTCTTTGATTTTGTCATTATTTTGTTGCTGGTAATATTGAAGGTGGCTGTGATTAATTTTAACAGTATGTTTCATGAAATATACTAATCACAGTTATGTTTAATGAAACATAATATCAAAAATCAATTGCAGCCACCTGCAATATTAACACAAAGAAAATAATGAGAAAATCAAACAATTTTGACTTTGTACCTAAATTTTATCAAAATCTATTAATGCTACTTATAAAATATAGCTTTTTCTACTAAATATAGTTTTTCTACTTCCTACTCTAGGTTGTAACAGAAAGCCAATGATGAATATAAGCTGACAGTGATGACAATTGTAGAGAATTTTAGTATACTTAAATGAGTTAAATACTATACTTTATCCACGATTATTCAATTATGTCGCAATTATATTAGTAAAATGCTTTGTTATTTTTGGCGAAATATGACGAAACATGATAACTCGATAACTGTGGTGTGGATCAACCGATGAATGATGAAGATAGACCCTGAGACCCGACCCCGACGGTGTTCATCAGACGTAAACAATGCAAAATACGCATGCGTGTGCGAGTTTGCGTCTCTCGCAATGAATGATGGAAAGAAAATCAGCAAAATTCAACGCGCATGTATCTAATATGCGCATTGAGTTTTGTTTTTGTTTGGTATCGATGGCATTATGAATAATAAACACGTATCCATGGCATTATGAGTCCATGGAAAGCATTTATGTAAACGGAAGACACTTTGGGCATTTATAATTTCTATTAAATAAATATGAATTTAATTTCCTGTTTCACATGTTGGAGTCTTGTAAGGTATATAATCATTAATTAATTTTCTAGGATTACAACATCTTACAAGATTAATAGCACGAAAAGAATGGAAAGTATTCAATTTTTCACGAGCGCGATAATTTGAAGCACGAGACGAAATCGAGTGCTGCACATCGCGCAAGTATGAAAATGAATGTTTCCCAATCGCGGTAGTTACACTGTTTTTCCTTCGGCCACATTCTTCCATCGAAACATAAATAAAATGTTCTTGTTTTGTTACCATAGTTATAACTTTTCAGTATTACTTTTTGATAGTGATTAGATTATGGGTCGGCTGTGAGCAATTGTCAACGTTCTAGCTAACTAACCTATGGCAAAGGTGTGCCATTTCATAGTGGTCGCAGGAAAAGCTTATATTCATCCCAGGCTCTCTATTACTCTGTATTAAAATATGATTTGCGATTTTTGAAATATAATTACAAATAAATATAGATCTATGGTGTAGAAGCATATCGAGTGGGGTATCATTAATGAACCTTGGAAAGCCCTTTACTTTACATTTTACTTAAATAGATCCTTCTGCTAAAACTACATTCTGAAATTTTCAGATCTCTATCCATTATGGAAGTTGAAAAACTTTTAATGGTTCAGTTAAAAAAGACACCCGGTACATGGTCGGATAATTATGGTACGAATTCGTACCTATAAATTTTTAAGTCTTATTGGCTTATTGGCCTATTGCTTGTTCACTCCTTTCAGTTCATACTCGTGAATCTGATTTAATATGAAAACTTATTACTCCTTTGCACAATATTATATAATAACTTTAAAGCTTGTAGTGTTTGTTTATTTATATTTGGTATATTATAACGATTGTTTGTGGTGTATATGTTCTAAACGACAGCAAAGGAACAAAATGTTTAAATCTTTAAATGTTAGACTGTTAGAGTATATAGTTATGTTTCTTGTTTGTTTCGAATGTTCGAGAGTTTTATTTTAGATTTCGGTGAAACGAAATCGTCACTTAGATGATTAAGAACTTGATGAACAAGGTTCAATCACAAAAATAGACGAGACGTTAGTTCAACGGAAGCTAGGTTTATTCTCTCCTTGAAATTATAAAGCATTACATTAAGTAATACAAAAAATGCAGACATTGCGAAAATAAAAGATAAACTATTTCTAACGCTAACTACTACTAATACGTTTACACCCACGTGTAAATGTGAGGAACGTAACTATATGTATAGGAAGCTTAAAAGTCACAGTTTCGAGATAATAACTTCATTTTATTTTCATCAAATGATCAATTCCAAATCCTGGACTTTAAGTTATTGTTTTATTTTTGTGCTCATTCATAAGAATTTTTCATCAATACTTCGTTGACTTTTAATACTTCAATCGAGAAAAATTTCAAGTTGTTTAAATATTCTTTCATAATTTCGCATATGAGCATTGAATATAGCTATACCTAGTAGTATAAAAAGCATAAAAACAAGTATAGGAAATAATAATAAATGATAAAAAACGAAATTAGATAATAAAATAGTTGTATTTAATAAACAACTTTGTTTATTATACTTACTACGATTCAGTGTGAAATATAAATATGCGGTTGTGATTTTATTAACTTTCTGCATAGGCACTTATCTAAATTAAATATGTGTAACTCTTCAGTGATGCCTTGCCCATTAACATATATAACGTGACGAATATGGTCATAGTATAATATTCGCAATAAACTAAAAGGTTAATTAGTTTTGCTAGTCGGTCGGTTGGTCGTTTGCCAATGCAATAACGCATTCGTAGTTTAGTCAGTCTAGTTTAATCTAGTTAGTAATATTTGATGTCTTTCATAAAAGCGAAGATGTACGCAAATGTAAGATATTGGATTTGAATAAATATTAATCTGATTAGGTGGACGAGAATGTGTGCTTTATTTAGAGTCTAATATTTTCACACTATTTTGATGAATACTGATCGTATATACTTAATATAATTTCAAATTTTCGGAACCACCATTTTTCGGCAAACAAACATTTTTTAGTATCTCGAAAAAATGTTGCTGGCTGCAAAGAGAAATTATATTATTTCAGCATTTGAATTAAATTAAATGAAACTTGAGATATAATAAGAATATTCAGATAATTTGAGATTATAATCATTACTTCAACCGTGCTCAACAGACAATTTATTGAATAAATAAGTTATAAAAGATAGGAAAAGACCTATAGCAGACAATTGTATTCTTGCAATTTTAATTTGTATGATCAGTGCGAAAATTAATTTGAAAGAATTATGATTTGACATTCCGTTTCTCTTCTATTAGTTTATTCTTTCGTTTACTTACGCGTGGCTGTACTATCTTAGCCTAAAATTTATTGGTTGAATTAAAATACACGACATAAAAAAATTGTTCATTTGATCAAGAGTATAAATGAAAACATAAATTCATTCATTATGGCCTTATACATATATGAACAAAGTCCAAATTGCTTTAATAAATTATATAATAATAAAACAATTATATTAAGATGGCACTCAACACCCACATTTCGTTATTCTGTACAGTTATTACATGAATTACTGAGAAAGAAGAAAATAGTTGAATTGCTCAAAATTAAAATTGCTATTTATGATTTTATCGTGCGTTATTTTGCGAAATTTCTAAGAGCACGCCAAGAAGATGCAATTTCTCTTGTATGTACTTGGTTTAGTATTATATTAGCAAGAACCGAAGTTTTTACCTATGTCTTTTAGTTACGTTAAATTGAATCAAGCAAAATGTTAATTAATGATTTGAAAATTTGTTTGGAGATACCTTTTCCAATACGGTTATTTTGATTTACTCTTATTGTGTCTGTGTAGGTGTCGGTGAACTCAAAAATCAAAGCAATTATATTCTGCATATTTGGGTTCGGTATTCTAGGCATGTTGAATAAAGTAGATATTAAACCCAAAATGTCAAGTTTTAAGATTTGTTGATTCATTTTAGTGGTGCAAGTCGCCGTGATGATGTACTTTTTATTTGTTGGTTGCATTCAGCTTGCAACACTAGATCAAATTCTTTGTTACTTAAAGCAGAATTAAATCAAATGTTTTGTGAAATATTAAATATAAAATACGAAACATGTAATAACAAAACACAAATCATATTTCGTGGCGTAATCATCGAAATACACGAATACTTTTCAACCTTTCTCTTAGCAAATCGGACAACTCTTTTTCTCTATTAAAAAATGCTTCTTGGGTTTTAATTTAATTTGGACGATACAAGTAAGTGATGTGAACAGTTTTATATAACTTAATATTGATTTTCATTTGATAAGTTTCATCGTTTTTAGCCAATTAAGCAATATACCTTTAATATTTAATGAAATTAATTAATACGGTTTTAGATACTAAACATGTTTTCATAATAGTATTAAATATTCTAATGAAATGAATTTGAACATCACATTTGTAATTCTTTGAAATATAGCACTTTCAGTTGTTGCGTGCTAGAGCGTCTAAAGACTTGATTTTTGTAAATCTGAAAATGTCAAATATGATTTACGGTTCTTCCCTGTAACAGTGAGTTTGGTCTACTCTGCATACATTTTTTAAGTTTTGTTACATGGTGTAGATTTTATATTTATTCAATATTTAAGTAAACAATAAATGAAATGAATATATTCACATTTCTTCGAAGGGCTAATGGTTTGAAAAATATTTGTTGACATTTTAACAATGTTTGCGGATTGTTGAAATGTCAACAAAATCTTTCAAACTAGTAGTGTTACAGGCAACAGATTCGTCGAAATTGTCGTTAAAGCTATGCGATTATCTGAAACTAACAATATGAAATTAGTCATACGAAAAGATTTGGAAAAAAATCCTTATAAATAATATTATTTTATCGTTTATTAATGGGATTCGATTATGTTATTCGCTTAATAATGCAAATTACTTTTGAAAGTATATTATGCGTGTAAATTAAATATAGGTAATTAATTTTAAAAACATTTTCAAATTAAATTTGTAATGAACTTTTCATTATGCTGAGAAGACCTAATTAATTGAAGAGAACTGTGATCTTCAGTCTTGTTATACTTAAGAGTATAGATCAAGTTCTTAAATCCAATTAAACGAAAGTTAGAAGTAATATATTAATTATCTATTTCTTATACATTTGTACTTGAAGTTACTACACATTGGATGTTACGTAAAACTTAATTGACTTTTTTATTATTGAATATATGTATATGTATACTAAATTATTTCATGGCTTAAGAGAATCACGTCATTCAAGTATTTTCATCGTCGCATAAAGCGCTGATGGCAACTGCTTGTACATGATCGTAACTAATAAATACTATATATAATTGCAAGAACAATTATTTTTATTGCAACAACAAAGAATCCGTAAATATTTGGATATTCTAAAATAATAAAATCAATCAACTCTATGTCATATAAATTTTCTATAAACTCACCAATCCAATAAAATTGGTAATTGGAATTAGCTGACAAATTTTCAAGGTCAGGATCTTGGTAGATCTCGAATCTTTACGTGTCCTGATTCCGATAGTGGTTTTTGTAGTGGATCTGCCCCGATGTGAATACAAAAATTAAGATCGAACAAAGAAACGTTTCGTGATGAGATTTTGTAGCAGATGGCAGTGTAGATAACTTATAGCACAGACCGATGAATTTAATAGTCAGAATGTGCAGCAAAAGCAAAATCGACGACCAAATAATAGTTTTTGAAAGCTAATTCGCTATTTTGTATTAAAAATATAATAGATATTTATGTAACTAATATAATAGAAATTCCTTTACACTTCGGGTTTACATTTGTAGACCGATTAATAGCTGAGTACACATAGAACACACGAATGTTTAAATATTTCTAAAAAATAATTCTATTGAAAATTGTAGAATGACTTAGAAAGAAATGAATGAGAAAGAAATAATAATAAGTAATATTTCCCATAGAAATGTAAGTGAAGTCAGACTATATTAAGTAGCTTCATCAAGCAAATATTAAACAAATGTTATGTTATGTGCAACTTACGTTGCACCTAAAGCCATGGATGTAAAATTAACTTATATTGTTTGATAGCGGGAGATCGCTCCTATTTATTATACAATTATAATTTAAATATTTGATGGTATTTGAAAATATGACTAAATACTGGACCTATTTGATAAGTGCAGTGTAGAAATTATTAGTAAAAAACATAAAAATTCTAAATTGATTCACTGATGAAAGATCAAGAACGACAACTTTTAATTCTGCTACGATTAAAAAATCTTATATGAATGAGATTAATGTGCATTAATATTTATTGAGTTCAACTGTTGGGAGCAGGTATAATTATAAAAATCAATTTATAACAGAAAGATAGAAGTAAGAATGTAGGTATATTCATTTAAAATTTGAATCTCCGCCGTGTGATTAGGCAATCTAGCTGCAGCAAATACCAGTAAGATGTTCCAATGCATACCTCATATTACTATGAACTAGTGACGCATATTAAAACACAAAGATGCGCTATTAGCAATTTCTCAGATGAGGAAACATGCATTAACATAATACGTGCAGAAATTTTCATATAAAAAACAATGTTGCTTTTTGCTATTTTTATGCAATTCAAAAATGTTAGAAAAATGTCGTTTCCATTTGAAAATGAAACTATAAGTATAACTGAATTCAGATTTAATACAAGACATTGACTCGCCGTTACGTTACTAGATGAGAATGCAACCAGTAAAAAGTAATAGAAATGGAAATGTCGATCGGTGACTATTCAATTGTGTCTGCCATCTTCGTATAAAGTAAATGAATCATGATCGATAATATTTGGGTCAAAGGTGTAAATAATTGGTGTCAATTGTAATTTTAATCTGAATACAAAAAGTTATGCACAAGCTTAAGCTACTCATATCAAAACATGAAAATCGATGAATCAGTAATAAAAGGCATGGAAATTACATTTTTTGTAAATAAACTTGTGTGACAAGACAATGCGCCTTTCTCTGGAAAAAAATTAGAATTTTCAAAATAAAAGCGCTTATAAAATACAGAACATTTAGCAAGCCACAGAGAAAGGCGCTTCTCGTCGCCTCAAATTTGCTAGTTTTTGGTCGGCTATAAAATATTGCATCTACTTTTCGGATAATTTAAATAATTTCGTGTGATTTATGATGTTTAATAAATA
>JARJEB010025200.1:0-12757 GCA_030264535.1 Liometoxenus newtonarum
ATCATGGTTATACGTCAATTGGACGCGCGACAATTGGACGCGTACGACAAAAAGCCAAGTACGCTAAAACCAAAGTACGTTTTGTGTTTTTACACTACCCCTCCTGCTAACCCCAATAGGGAATAACCTCCTTACCGAAAGACTACGCGTCCAATTGTCGCGCGTCCAATTGTCGCGCGTCCAATTGTCGTCGCGTCCAATTGACGCGATACCAAAAAACATTGATACAGTCCACAAATTAATAAGAAAAAGCGAGAACAAAAGTTGAAGAATAAGAATAAATAAATAATTACATTGGTTTCTCTCCAGGAATAATAGTCTCGTCCATATCAGAGGCAACAGGTTTCGGGCGCCGATAAGGTCCTGATGCTTGCAAATTTTCAAATCGTTTAGGAATAATTTCGATATTCAAATGCTTATTGAAGCCGAGAATAGCCGAATGGGAACTTTCTTCACTTTTATATGTAATCATAAGTGGTAGAATATATGAGCGGAATTCAGGAAACTTAAAACGCAGCTGCACTGGAAGCGAACTGGTTGCCGCCTCCTCAGCTAGTGGAATTAGCTTGAATCGTTCAAACTCAACCGTAACGAATTTTTTTAAAGCCGCATTATTTATTTGAATATCTTCCAACAAATACAAGTGCGGACCAGCATTAGTTATCCATAATTTAATAGAAAATTCGCCAGTTTCATTCATAACTTGTTCTGGTGTATTGCCATATCCAGGCTTATATTGACAGAAAATAGTGCTTTCTTTCCTTTCATATCCGCTCAAGTCTTCAAATTCAGCCATTTTCTTTAATACTTGTTGAACATGACTTTTGTCTCTTTTATGTTGGGCCGCAGCAGCTTCACTCGAAAATGTTTTATTACATTTGGAGCATGTTAGTGGTGAATCCACTGCTTTCTTTTTGCGAAAAGCCACATCTTGTGAGACAACAAATTTGTTGGCACTTTGAGCAATATAATTATCTGTTAAATACAAATTATTATTATCAAAGAAAAATATTGCTTGTTGTTTGGGTCTTACCTTGATGTTCTAAAATTTGATCAAGTTTTCCTGGTTTAAAGATGATCACTGAGATGTCTTCTATTTCTCTGGGACCATAAATAATATTGGTTTTCATTAGAAACAACAACAAATGATAGAAATCAATATAGTAATGAGGAAACAAATGCTTATAGTGAAAAAGCCTTGCTTTCTTTTTATCCATGATGTAGACGACATCATCATCATTAATTAAATCATTAGCAGCATATTCTCTTACACATTGTAGGGCTCTGCTTCTAAAGGAAGGCACTAAAATACAAAATTAACGAATGAACAAATAAAAATAACAATTTAAATTGTTGTGATAAATTGAAAATTAAATAAAATATATTTACTTTTTATATTTGTTGAAGCGAGCTGCCGTCTTGTAAGCTGCCTTTGATTACGACGATATGTAGGTATTTATATACTTTCCCTTTCAATGAACGTTGATTTTGGACTTGGAGGTCACACTTTGCACAGCTGGCTGAAAATAATAAAACACACAACTGCAAACCACACCAGATGACCTTGAATTACCTTTGATAGTGGAAGGTATCTTATCGCGTTTCCGATTTAGCAACAACTATCGATTTAGTTATTATTAGAGAGAAAAAAAGTCTAGTTTTAATAGAATGTAATCAAAGTCTAACAACTTACCAGATAACGTTCGAATTCAAACACAACACAAGAGATATTTGAAATATGCCGATTTCGATTGCCGACAAAGCAAATGAAGCGCACGCTGCACGCACACAAAAGTAGCAAAAGCAAAACTTAAAATTTGCCGAAGTTTGCTTGTTTCTTGCGCTTGCGTACGACTCTTGAATAAATGTGTATTTAACAACGTTAGATGGAGCTCATTGCCACATTTTTTTAAACTATGAATTCTTGCGATTCATCAAAATATCCGCACATGTTGTTCTTCGCATGTGCATTCTTTGATTCTTTCATTACTTGTTCATTTCGATGCAAAACGTGCACGGGTATCTGGTGTTTCATTAATAGCACATTGTACATTACTTTAACAAAAATGATTCAATTTATTATCGCAATCTTCTTAATTTCCACCACGAAAATTAGTTGCGATGAGTTAAACGAGTTAACGAAAAACTTTTTCGATAATTTAGAAATTCATCTGAAAGGTAATAATTAGTATTTAGGAAAATGTGAATTACGTGTAACCAACGGAAAATGTTTACGATTCAGATGGTTTTTCCACAACATCTGATGATTCAATCGCATTTATGGACAAGCAGGTAGGAAATTTTGTCGATATGATTAGAAGGCGACACAACGCTGGTGGTGAAGGAAGAATAAAACGTCAGGTAGTCGAAACAACGGACAACGACGATTATGGTAAGTGACATTTATTTGCCTCCCTCGAAACCAAACAGTTCTTTAAATATAAATTCCAACTTGTGGCTCTCTAGAAATTTGTACAATTCACCCAAGTCACTATGATTGCTACGTGACCCATGCGTTTGAAATGGCACTTCTTCGAATGTTGTAAACCGACGATATTTCGCATCTTCGGTTACTTTGCACATGATTTTTTGCCAGGTCATACTTCGTATACTTGCCCACCATTGATTACAATCCGATTCATGACCTTCCACACATATGATACCCGGCTTGCCGGGCATACAAAATCCAGTGATATTCAGACGACTTGCCACGTACAGAATCTCACGTCGTTTTGTTTTATTGTAAATGTGATGGGAATAAATCCAGAAACGAACTTGTTTATCGCTACTACTACCACTAGTGGCAACTGCATCGTTTTGAGCCTTCCCGTCTGGAATGTTGTAGTTTTTGGCATTATCTTGAAGCCACAAGATTACTGAATAAATGCAGGGATCGCCTTTTTCTAAACTATTAACATATTCGAAACAATCTTTGTTGATCGCTGATGACTGAATGCGATTCATTTCCGAATTTCTTAAGTAGATGTCCGGCGACGCATTTGGATAATCGTGCGAAAATGTAACGCACATTTCAAATTTTAATGCGTTCTCATTCGTAGACACATTTATTGTAAAATCAATAAATGTCGGTGGTTCAAAAGTTTTACCCTCTAGATATAGTTGAATTACTTCCGCCGATGAGCCTTCTTCATATTTAAATTCCTTGGGGAATATCGATTGTAGCATTTCCAGTTCGTCGAGTTGTATTTGAAGATTCGCCTTTACTTTATCTTGATAATCTGTAAACAAATGATACTTTTTTTTAAAGCTATTCATCTACTGGAAGGACTTTCCCCGATGAGTAAAATTCCCGTAAAGAGCCCCAAAGACCTTGCTTTATTTAAACACGTGGGGAATGGAACTAAAACTTGGTACGCGGCAGCATTACAAGAAAATGATAAACTACTAGTTTTTAAATATAATGTAAGCGTATTCACTTATTTGATTTGTCCGAAAAAAAAATGTTTTTGACGATATACAAATTTACAGGGTGGAGACTTTCAACAAATTCAGAAAGGCAAAGTTCGAAATGGAGTCAGGCTAGGACTCTTTACAACACCCTCCAAAGGAACGTTCATTGTTGTTGCAGAAAATACAACGAAAGAAGTAGATTTCCAACTGAAAACAACTGTTTACCTGTTCAACACAAACGAACAATTGGAGAAGATTCAGAATCTACACTTAGATTACGCTAGTGATGTTGTCATTTGGTCTGATAAAGGTGACTTGTTCATGGCCATAACGCAACAGTTCTCCACGTCTTCAACATCAACTTCAGAAAACTCTCATAAATTGAATTGCGACACCCAAAGTACTATCTACAAATGGTTAGGAGGACACTTCGATATCGCGCAGAAGATAAATACGTCTTGTGCTGTGAGAGTAACACCGTTTTCAATTGGAAAGTCACAATTCATCGCGATCGCGAACAGGGAAAACAATGATGGCAACAGCGACATATTCTCAGAAGTTTTCAAATACGACCTATCAAGGGAAAAATTCATCAGCTACCAGAAGATTTCAACGCGAGGAGCTGCAGATATAAAATTCTTTGCGTTTCACAACGGAAAACTGCAAGAGAATTTCATTATCGTTGCAAATTCTTATTCAAAAGGTACAACATACAAGTATAGAAATGGTATGACTTGATGCAAAATATAAATTCGTTGGTTCTTTCAGATGAAGCTGGTGAAATTAGTCTCGGAGTCAAGTCAATCGTTTACAAACACGTCGATGGATATTTCCTACCATTTCAAAGTTTTGATCTTGTTGCTGTTACTGAATGGTTACCATCTATTGTAAGGAAATTCATTTATTCAATTAATAAATACTGATATTTTGATTTGTTTCAACAGGGAGCTAATGGTCAGTTCGTCCTTCTAGCAGCATGCAAATACGAAGGTGTAAAAATATTTCAATACAATGGTTGGAAATTCATCCAAACACCAACACAATACACCCACGAAGCCTTATCACCCGGAATCCAAGCAATGCACTCATACTTGTTCAAAGGAAAACAAATAATTGTCGTCGCAAACAACAACGAGAACAACGACAAGCAGAACATGTTCGAATTGCAATTCAGAGTGGAAAATCAAGTCGACCAACACTACAAAAACATGTTAAAATGGTGTAAATCAACAAAGACGGACATTGTCGAAAAGAAAACGAAACGAAACGTGGGCCCAGCCAATAATTTGCGTTCAATCGAAGCTGATTTGAGCAACGACACCAATGTGAAGCATAATTTGGCGTTTTTGGAGATTCAACTAAGTAATCAGGAACAACAAATTAATATCATCGAAAAGAAAATGAATGGGAGTGAAGCACTGCAAATTCTATCCGGAGACATTTTGATTCATAATGTGATCGTCAACAATGAAGTATTTTTCAATGATATGATAGTAAAGACATTGAACGATATTGAAGTTGTTGATTTCCTATCAGGAACAATTGCAATCGAACAGCAGGAAGGAATACATTTGCGACAACTTGAATTGCAATCAGCGTCAGTCGAGAATTTCAATGTAAATATGAAAGCAATAAATGGACATGCTCCTGAGGACTTGATGTATCGAAACGTTCAAAACAATTTTGTAAACGACCTGATTGTGAAAGGAAATTTAATTGTCTCAAACTTACAAGTAAAAGGAAGTGTGAACTCGCTACCTTTCAATTCCACCACTATTTTGCTAAAGGAATCTGATCAATCGTTTAGAGGTGACCTAAATGTTCATCAATTAAATGCCGAGAATGCTGGCGCAATGTTCCTGAACAATTTGAATTTGCAATTGCAACCATCAACAGCACAAAGCATCAAAATCAATGAAATTGCAAACCTAAAAGTTAAAAATCTAATCGTTAGCGGTTACATGAACAACCTGGATTTGCCAACTTTAAACAAATATGCTCTGAAAACTAGTGGCAACCAAGAGATAACAGCAGAATACCTCTTCGATGAATTGCATTTGAACAATTTACGTGCTGACAAGTTGAATGGATTCACTATTCCTGATGACTTGGTGCAAATAATACATGGTGAATACTTCGTGCATCAAGACGTTCAACTAGTAAATGGTTTACAAGGAAACAACTTAATCGTCACTGAAAGTTTGAATAATATTCTTGTGAATGCAGAAAACAGCTTAGATGTCCTTCTTAAAAATTCCACACAAATGCAGTTCATTGAAGCCAAGAAACTGGTACAAGAAGTAGAATTGCTCAAGCCAATGAATTTGCAAGGTAGAATCATGAGTGACAGTCTTGAAGAATTGAATCCGCTCACCAAAATCGATCAGCCCCTTGAATTATTAGGCGACTATGTGATCCGAGGCAATGTAACCATCGAACAATCCTTAGAAACTTCGGAAGTTGCAACTGAAAACAATGAATATTCATTAGGAAAGCTCAACAACTTGGGATTAAAGTTAAACGAGGCCTTAGTTCATGTCAAACTTGATTTCATTCAGCAATTAAATACATTTGAAATATTCGCTGATCGAATTAACGGTGTCGATACACACAAGTGGGTTGTGAATGGCATCAACGAAACACAATATCTAAAAGGCTGGAAGACATTCGAAGGAGACTTGCTCATTACGGGTAATACTAATACGCAAATCGTCAACCAAATTCATTTGCCCGAATTGGAAGCAAACACGTTAAAACTCGACGGGGACCAAAAAATAACCGGCAAGCACGAGTTTAAGAACATTAATGTTGGAGCAGTTAAGAGCAACCACATCACGTTAAATACCGAAACGCCTTTGGAAGCAATGCTCACAAATAATATCGCACAAGAAATACCAACAGCTTTTATCGGGCATTTATCCATTGACAAACTCGAAGCTCAAAACGTACAAGTCGAAAAGAGTTTTAACGGTATCAACTTTATTGGGCTATTGGAAGACACCTTATTGAAAGATCAGAATATCAAGATCACCGGAGCCAAACGCTTTGATAATCTTACAATTGATTCACTAACTTCACGTAAGAGTATAAATATGAATCGCATTCCGAATTTGATTAAAAGAAGGGAAGCAATAACAGGAACGGATACTATGATCCAGCTGCCCAATGATATTGTAATAGAAAACATAAGATTCAAGAACTACTTAAACAACTTGTCAGCTGAAAGTTTCGAAGAGAATTGGTTAGATGGAAGTCCAACTCAAAAAATCGTCGGAGAACAAAATTTCGACAAGGTTGTTGTTTTTGGCAGCCTGGGCGTTGATAGTAATCGAATAAATGATTTGAATTTGCGACACTTGTTGGAAGATACTGTGAAGGTCAACGAAGATCACAATTTTGGAAAGGCTACTTTCGGTAAGACAACCATCGCCTTTCTAAACATAATAATAATAATTTCCTCGTTTCAGATGAAGATATTACATCCCTAAAGGAAATAATTTTATTGGGACACATTGAGAATTTGGATATCGACAGTATTTTGGCTGAAAATGGACAAGAAATTATAGTGGATTCCTTGACATTTACAGAAAGCGTTACGATTCTAGAGCCTGCAAACGTAGAAGGAACTATTAATGGCTTCAATTTCACACAGCTATGTCAATTCGCGGAACCAAATGATGCTGAAAACAGGAAAAATTTACTTATTGAAGGGCACGCGTTGATCGTTAAGAAACCCATAATTAAGAACATCAATGGACAGGATTTGCAAGAAATGACTTCGTCAATTTGGTTCAGCGATGTGCCAGCTAATATAACGGCAAATCTAAAGACGACGCACATAAATTTCCATGAAGATTTAACGGTTGAAGGTTTCGTCGATGAAACCAATTTGGAATGGTTGCGCGATAACTATTTCAGTAAGACCGCGAATCAAACGATAACAGCAGCAATTAATTTTCAAGAGGGCATCACTATAAAAGCAAATTTACGAGCACCGTCTGCAAATGTCCAAGGGAATTTGAATGAAATCAATTTAGATGAGTTCATCCGAACGGCAGTGCTACAAGGATGGGATCAAACCTTCGAAGAAGTACTATTCATTGAAAGTTGCACGTTAAATGATATTCAAGGCGACTTCATGGTCAATGGTTTGAATTTGATGACGGATGTAATGCGTTATGATGCCGATAATATTGTAACGGGGAAGATGACTGTGCAAGATGTTGAAGTGGAAGTGCTGAATGTTGATAGAGACTATAAAGTACAAAACGTTGATGTCAAGTTTTGGACGCAGAACAGTGTCCTCCGCAGTGGAAGCTACAAAGTGGACGGACGTATTATCTTCAACAATTTTACGGTCTTCGAAAAAGGAGTCGGTTTGACCGGGTTACTTAACCTTATCAAATTTACCGAGGACAAGATCATGTTGAAATCGAAACCGCAAACCATTACAGGCCGTAAGACTTTTGCACCCACCAAGGAACCATTTTTCGTGAAAAATATGAAACTAAAAGGGTTGCTCAATGATATTCAATTTTCGGAATTACTCGAAAATCAAGCAATCAAGGATGATGACAACACCTTTACTAATGAAATTGATTTCAACACGAATTTAGTCGCACAGAACGTCAACTTCGAAGGGCTCTTTCAAGGTGTGAACGTCTCCCAATTATTACAAAACTTAACAAAATCAGCTTTTGTCGAAAATTACTATGAAAGTTATATCAAACTTAAAGAAGCTTCAGTTGCAGTACAAACATCTCTCAATAGTAAGTCGCTAAACATTTTTATTTCGAAATTTTACTACCTTATCTTCATTTCTTTACAGGGCAAGCAAATTATTTGAACTCGTTCCGAACAATGCAAACTTTCCAAACTCTGATCGACTTGGTACCAATAAGAAGCATCCAACGGACACTGCACCTCGCAACGCTGAGAAACAACAATCACTCCTACATCTTAGACTTTTTCAAGTGGTCAGCCAATCCTGGAATATTCAACATCGATTCAAAAATGAAAGAAATTGTCTTTACCGAGACAATTACCAATTGGGCTCCTCTGGAATACGACTTCGGATCCTATCTGTACGTAGAAGTAGAATACCTTGATGGGACTGGCAATACACGTATGGGCAACGTGTTGAGTAACCAAAACACGACAAAATACGAAATCATCGCTTATATTCCAAGCAATGGAACAAAAAGTGCTTTGCCTATCTTTTTACCCAAAGTGCAAAAAACCTGCTTGCTACTGGTACATTCCTACATCAACTACATGGATATTTATTGTCAAGGTGAACATGTTATGGAATTGCATCAGCGGTTACCGGTAATTAATGCATTGCAAGTGGAAATTGCAAAATGGGACGAATCTTTGGAGATCGTGGTGATTGAAAAGCCGGAGGAGGATGAATACGAGTACAGCACTGCCCGTCATTCCAACCCATCGGTTGTAATCTGGAGTTATGATCACAATACGGAACTATTTAACGAAAAACAACGAATTTACACATCTACACCTATCAGTATATCGGCTACAAGTCACAATGGTAATCACTATTTGGCAATTGCGTCCGGGCATTTGATCAATACCATGTACTCAGGACAGATTGATATAAAAAAGTAAGTTTTACCCTTTGTTGGCCCCAAATAGTGAAATTTACTCAAACACATATCAACTTACTTGTGACATACGAATGTTTCGTTTGCAGATATGATCCGGTGAAGAAGCGCTATGTAAATTGGCAAGTATTCAGGGCCAATGCACCAGTACAAGTTGAGCTAGCAGTGCTGCCAAGCAATGAACTATTCCTTTACGTCTTAAGGAACAACCCAACTGAGACTTTATCGATCTATCAGTACGCTGGCATTGGAAAGTTTGAAGAGGTTGGTGCAATATCAACGCTGGAAAATTGCAACGCAATATTACCATTTACGGATGAACATTTAAAAGAACATTTTCTGATTGCCAAGTGCAACGGGGAAGTTGATATCATTCAAAGTGTTTTTAAGAGTTAGTCGTTACCAATATTCCATGTTAAACGTTTATGTTTTGTTCTTTGTTATATTTGTTAATTGTTATTAAAATGTATTAACACTCACCAACAATTTCCATGTTTTCTAATTCCCACGGAAATTCTTGAATAGAATTCTGAAACAAAGACAGTTGTTATTCGTTGGAAATTGCGTTTTTAGAATTAATTTACAATAGTTGACACTTTTCACGCAAGATAATCTTGATTTAAATTTGTTTTTACTTTTTGGTCGAGAATTCAACTGACGTTGAAGGAAATGTGAGGTTAGGTCCTAAAACTTTTGTCATAATAAACTACTGCAATTCATATTACAACAGAGCATTGAAGTTGCCTAAGTTAAAACTAAACTTTGAAAAAAAATTACTTCCGCCATAAAAACTCTTGGTTTCTTCCTTGAAAAACGAAATTGATATTAATTATTTCTATGAATTGAAACTATATTAAAGCACTTAGATAATTAACTAAATTAGACAGAATCAAAGCAGACTGAGCAGACAAGTGTAAGTAATAAATAACGAGGGGTTTGTGGCCCTTGCGGCTGTTGTGCTTCTCCTCGTGCGCTTTTCATGAACATGTCGTTCGTTGCGTTGTTTGTAAGTATTTTCAATAGGATACAAAATAGATAGGGTATGTTTAGCAAGGGGGCACGTCCGGAGGTCATGATGTGTAACCGAAATTTCTTTCGGAAGGGAAAGTAGCTGACAAACCATTGAACAAAGCGCGGCCGTGTCACGTGCCACGGTGCTTGCTTCCAAATGATTGCAAAACGGGCGCAGAAAGGCAAAAAGCCACGCGACAAACATATATAGATAGACAGACACATCTGGCGAATTCACCATTGAACATCCAGCAGAATTGGAATGGAATAGAGTGCATTCTGAGATGTGCTATGTGCAAGTGCATCATGATACGATTTTATTGTTGCACACAACATTAAACAATCACTTTTCGAGTGAAGGATAACGACTTTTGGATGGAATTGCAATTGGTAATACTATACGCAATCAGAAAACCAGATAAAAGTGTAAAAAGTAAAAATGTTGATGTTTTGGTAAGAAGACATCATTATCAAAGTGATTATCATCAACGTGAGCAATTAACTTTTACAACTTTGAACTTTGTTTCGATTTGTTTGCCCTACGAAAATTTATTCGTAATCGTAAAATAACGAATGAGAAAGTAATTATGCGGCCATTAAAGGGTTTAATCAAGTAGCGCAGAGGTTCAATTCCATTCACGTAGAATGTAGATTATTAAAATGCGTACATCATTTTAGCTACACCCAAATTGAAATTTCATGTTGGCGAATGACTTTTTGAAATTTTGATTTCATTTTCGGATTGTCCAATTGTCTGTTTCGCTTTGTTAACTCTTCGATAAAAAAAAACCAGAACGTATTGTGTGCGGTGTGTGAAAATATTACCGAAAACGTTTCCTCGTTTCGTTTCCTGCTCCTGCGGCGTGTTACGGTTTTAGTTGTCGTTGTCGTTGTCGCAGAGTTCGTTTCGGACCACCCGAAGCGACTCAAGGGAATTCCGCTGCGTTTGTGACCGGCGTCACAACGTACTTCCCATACATAGCAAAAGCTCCATCTTCGTTCCCATTCCTGCTGCTGCTGCAGCTACAACTCTGTTGTAGCCTGCACTGCAAACATGGCAGGAAAATGCCGTTGGGTCTTCTCGCCCAGTGGATTCGTTTGCCAGTATGACGTGCCACTGGCCCCTGTAAAACGAAAACAGCAACGTTCCCGCGTTCCCGATTAGATATAGAGAGATAGAGTCTCAAGGGAGACGGAATCGATGTCCCGACATCCAATTATTAAGGGAGCATGAATCTAATTCAATATTCACGGTTACACAAGTTGCTCGGTTCCAACAGCAGGAATAGCTGATACCTATTTTTTCAAAAAAGAACTAATGAGAAACTAATGATGTTGTAATCCTTAATCCGATGTCGAAAGAAACACTTTTGCATGTAACACTTTCTCATCAAGTTAACATAGTAAAACTGGGTTCATTTATGAAGGACTAAGAAGGAAAACCTTGAGTAGGAAACAATGAGAAAGTGTGAAGAGAAAGGGAAATTTAATTAGAATGTAAAAGCGAATTATACGGTTAATGTGGCTCTTCAGAGCTTCTAATAAGATAAGAAGCGATTTCGTTCTCTAATGGTGTTTAACGATTTAATATTATCAAAGTACTTCCTGCCTTCATTACTTGCAAGAGCGCAATAGGTGAATTTGCAACTTATTTAAGTTTCAAGTCTGAATGACTTTATACTTTTACTATCGATTAAAACCATTTCATTTTTCGGCCGATTTAAAGGACAAAAAATTTTCCATTTACTAGTACAAGGAAATACTTACTTAAATAAGAAATGCATTGACAGAAAAAGTTATCTCTCTCGCCGGGAATCGAACCAGGGAACAATAGTTACACGGAAAAAAAATTTGTTGGCATTTTTAAAACGACGTGGACGGACACAATTTGTGCACCCGCAGGTAATTTCGTCTTCTCGTCAAAAATAACCTGCAATAATTATTTGAAAATAATTAACAAATTGTATTACTATTTGAAAGTTCGAAACTTACAATTGCAAACATTTTTGTATTAAATGACATTGTTAGGAAAAGTCAAAGACATTGTTGGGAAAAATCAAACTATAGTTTCACTTTGTTTAATACGAAACATTACTTTTTCTAACAGACGGATTAGTTAAAAACTTGTAATACATTGTAATACAAAATAATTAACTTTTTTCAATCCAACGTTAGAACATGTCGTACAATTGGTTGATACTTTGAAACTATTTAATGGTAGAGTCCTACAAGATGTGTTAAAAAGTCTTCTGTGTTAAAAAGTTAAACAACGCAAGTTGAACAAATTTATATTTAATTTTCCAAGTTATGAATGTCTGTCCTTATTTTGGACAAAATTGTAGTACAATGGTAGTACAATGCACTAGATATGCAGGAGTCCCGGGTTCGATTCCAGGCGAGAGAGAGAGAGAGAGAGAGGGAGATAACTTTTCCTGTCAATATTAAGATATTACTTGTTAATATAAATGAAAAGTTTGTAGCTAATAGTAGTTTAAGCAACATTTATCATAAGTCGTGTTTTAAACGTGAGCCTGAGTTTCGATCACGAGCCGCGTTGCGGCGAGTGATTCGAAAAAGGCGAACGTTTAAAACACGACTTATGATACAAGTTGCTTACACAATTTTTTAAAATTTGCGTCTAATAAAAACTAATTTTGATTACATTAACACTTGCAAAAATATTGACGTTTCACACAATATTGACATTTCATACT
>JARJEB010025204.1:0-11138 GCA_030264535.1 Liometoxenus newtonarum
TTTCGACTACTTGCAACGACTAGTCGTTACAAAGTAACTACTACTTTGTAACTACTACTCGCGGCAAAAGTAACGAATCGTTACAACTACTTAAAAGTAACTAAACTGCACACCTCTACTGCTTACACACCTCATAATGGTTTTTTTACTTGGTCGTCCCGGATAAATACATAAATGCAAGACAATTTAAAGTAATTAACTCGCTAGTGGAATGGCAGATTTATTAAGAAAGTATTGTTGCAGCTTTGTAGTATTATTTTTACAATATATAACGTGCATGGTGGTGATAGGTATAGGTGAAAGAAAGTCACATTTGTTATCCAATTTAAAGCAACGCAAACACTTAGTTGACATCTTGCTATCAAACAAGACAAACCGAATTACTTAGCGCACGGACGTATAGATTATCAAATTGAACTTTAACATGAAAACGGCCGACCGCATTACTTAATCGTATAACAAGCACAAAAGCGGATGTTTGATTTAAATTGAAATCATTAAACTTAATTCAACGAAATTGATGTCGAAAACAACAACGAGACAAAGATTTCAACAGATAACAAAAACCATCATTGAGTCGTCCCAGTTTCAGTTGTATGTGAACGATAATGAACTGCCAAGCATTTCTCATCCTGCTCGTCTTGAGTTCAATTTTAGTTGGGCAACAATGTGATTGTAAACGTTCTGGTGGTCGAAGTAGAGGTTCAAGCAGTCGTGGTACAAGTTTATGGAGTACAAACAATAAGAAGAAATCGGGTTCTGGTGCAGCAAAGCTGCCACCGAAAGCTGACGGTGATGCTTCCGTAATTCCGAAACAGAGTGGTAATGTGCCGCTTAACAGCAAGCCGAAACCGAGCGCACCGAAATTGGAGACGCAGAAATCGGCTTCAGTGCAAAATAACAATGCCCCAACAAATCAACAACAGACTAATGCCAATGCTCCACCAGTCGGATGGAATGTGCCTAAGAATAATCAACCAGGACAAGGGCAACATCAAACTTTCCAAACTCAACAACAAAATGGCGCCCCACCTCCGTATTCAGCAACTGGTCAACATCCAAACGGCCAACCACCTGCTTACTCTGCAGCTGGTTATCCCAATCAGCATCCGAATGGTCCACCACCTGCTTATTCTGCAGCTGGTTATCCAAATCAACATCCAAATGGCCCACCACCTCCGTACACTGGAGCTGGTTACCAACCGGGATATGGTAGTTATGGTCAGCACCAACCACCACCAAGTTATGGAGCTTCGAATGCAGCTTATGGCAATACTGGTCATTACGGTTCACCATATGGAGGAAATCGAGGTTATGGCAATAATGGTTATGGTGGTGGTATGATGGGAGGTATGGGTGGTTATGGTGGTATGGGTGGCTATGGTGGATATGGTGGTATGTCTAAGAAAAGTGGTTTCGGTTCCGGTTTCGCTCGAACAGCATTCACCAGTCTGGCGACAGGTCTCTTGGTGTGGAGTTTCATGCGTGGTGGTCGTCCCCAATACTATAACGTTTACAACAATAATAACCATCCGGATGCGGTTCCACAAGAAATTCCACTTCCAGCCAATTTAATAACACTATGCTTTGAAAACGCTACAGTTCTTTGTCCAGAAAACACAGTGCCATTGTGTACGTCAAACGAAACGATATTATGTGTGGTCACGGCCACGGCTACAATTCCTTGTAAGGATAACACGGGGGCATCCTGTGTGGGTGTGGAGACACCATTACCATGCACTGATTGTGGTGATAATAGAGAAAACATCAGTACCAATATTCCATTACCTTGTATAGCAAATGCGACAGTTACCGGAGAAGTGAACCTTGCAAATGGGGATAATACCGAGGCAACGATGAATTTGTTTAAACAACAGTCGGATGGGAATGCTGCGCAGACGGTTCTTTGTGTTACCACCATGGCAATGCCATCAAGCGAAAGTGAAGAGTCGGAGGCAGCTGCCAAAACCAAAGCACAAGAAGAATATTTAAATGTTCATTCTAATTCTACTGTTGCACCTTTATTGAATTCTAATACTTCAATTCAACATGAAACCACTACTTTCTTACCAACTGTTAGGTAATAGTTATTTTTACAACAAGTGCTGCATGTTCTCAATACTTACAAAGAGTTTCGAACACTGTTTTTTCCACATCCACAATCATATTTTAGAAACAAAATGTCTAATTTTAAACGGACGAACTTGAGGTTATAAATGTCAACGAGCACGTCAAAATATCTCAAAACGTATGCAACCCAAACAACAATTGTTTATTACTGTATTGTTGAACATACATATAATGAGAAAGAAGGAGATGGACATATCACACTGTTATATTATGAAAAAAAGTGCAAGAATTTTGTAGTGCCAACACAGTAGTAGAATACAACGGATTCTGGCACCGCCACCTTATGGAGATTTAATATTGGTGTCGTAGCCACGCCACCTTATGAGGGCATTTCATAAGATCAGTTCATCAGATCTGATCTGATGAACTGATCTGTTGATCTGATCTGATCTGATGAACTGGTATGATGAAATGCCCTCATAAGGTGGCGTGACTACGACACCAATGTTAAATGCAAGAATCCTTTGTATTCTACTACTCAACACATTTTGATCTAGAAATAAAAACAAAAAATACATTTTGTCGAAATACTTTGCTTGAGTAGATTCGTCTTGTTAGTTTGTGTTCAAGTTTCAACTTATTTACTTTTAATATTGTTTTAATCTGTTACCTACTTATAAATTTGTTTATACTTTTTTATTGCAGGTAATTTCATCCGTGTGAAGCGCACAACCGCTGAACCACAAGCAATCATGCGAATGATTTTAACAATTGGAAACGTCATAAGTATATTTATGGATTTATTTAATAGTATTAGCAGATTTCTTTTATTATTAAGTGCTATTAATGAAAATATAAACTAGAAATTACAAATAATGTTACAATAAATTACAATGAAAATATAATTTCAAATTTCAGCATTTATTTTTACCTTGACAAACATTATGAAAAGAATATAATATTTAATAGAGTGGCTACGATTGTTGACGATATTTTAGTCACCGAAATGCATGTGTTTAATATATGTTTCTAATGCCAGCGCCATCTTACTATTGACAAGTACAAGAATGTGATTAATATGGCTGCCATTTATTAATTCATAAGAGATCCGTTTGGTGCGATGGTGCTGATGTATTTTTAGTGACCTCTCTATTCCATAGTATCGTCAATTACAACACAATTATATTAATTTATATTTAGATAGTTTGAAATTGCTAAAAGTCAAATGTCAATGTTATTATGATCGCTTCTCGCACTGCGTCTTGCTACAATAAAATTTATATCTAATAAAATATTTATTTATACATTCTTTGTTCATTTTGTATATGCGCATTGGGTCATTAACAGTGAACAAAGCATCTGCATTGCTTGGATGCTTCTTGCTTTTTCATTTTAAATGGCGTGTCAAGTTATAAAGTACAAAGAGACGTCCTAAAAGTGCACAAAATTTATTTGTTATGCTGCAATTCTTCACGTTGCAATTAATAACATTTTTTTTTGCCTTTCTGTGTGGAACTGACTGCAATTGCAATTATTTGCAATTGTGAATTGAAATATTAGATTTAAATTGAAAATGGTACAAACACAACATTTACTTCAAGGATTCGTTCGTGGATTGATTGTGTTAATGTTCATGTGTCATTTCCTTCTTTTAAACATTGATGGTGGTGAATGTATACGACTGAATGGAAATGGTAATACTATACCAACAAGGACTATCGGATTGCCAAGAGATAATGTTCTAAGTTCAGGTTTGTCTACAAAAACAACTATTTGTAAAAAAAAAATTAATCAATAAAGGAAGGTTTATGATTGACATAATATTAACATAGGATATGACACAAATAGTTCCAAGTATTTGAATTGCCATGTTACTGTTTATGATTCAATCATAAACCGTAACATGGCAAACCCAAACTTGAACTATATAAGACGGTTTATGATTTATATAATATAAGATTTTAACTTATGAAATAATCCACAATACTGAACAAGAACGCGTATCAAAACTCAAAAAATAACCTCAAAAATAACGGCAATATCTGTCATAACTCCGTCACCATGATATACGTATAGTTGGTAAAAAAAAATTTTAATCAATAAAGGACGGTTTATGATTGACATAATATTAACATAGGATATGACACAAATAGTTCCAAGTATTTGAATTGCCATGTTACGGTTTATGATTCAATCAGTTGGGTTTTCCATGTTACGGTTTATAATTCAATCATAAACCGTAACATGGCAAACCCAAACTTGAACTATATAAGACGGTTTATGATTGATATAATATAAGATTTTAACTTATGAAATAATCCACAATACTGAACAAGAACGCGTATCAAAACTCAAAAAATAACCTCAAAAATAACGGCAATATCTGTCATAATTCCGCCACCATGATATACGTATAGTTGTTGAAAGTCGTACTATGCGCATGCTGTCTCATCTTCAACCTCATTGGCTAGGAATATGAAATATTCCATACGAGTTGAAAGTTGGCGCAATCATAAAACCGTAACATGGCAATTCACTATTTATGTTAATATTATGTCAATCATAAACCATCATTTAAACGAAATTATGTTTATGTAGATCATAGAAGTCCAGGAATTAGAGGAAATAATTGGAACGGGAATCGCAAACTAATGCAACCAAAAATGAAACCATCGAAAAAAACTACTACTGAAACTTCAACTACACCTTTGACATTGAAAGTCAAAGTTCAAGACGAAGACTGAGAAACAAAACAGACAGAAACTAATCAATGGCGTTCTTTGTTCGTGACATTGGCTTCATTCTGACAAATATAATAATTTTGCTTACGAATATGTAAATGTATACAAAACAGACAGCAGGGAAGATATAAATACGCTATAAAGATAACTTGTTTATACGCAAATGTCATTTTTATATCTATTTTTTTGTACATTATCGATTATTTTATGTTATTTTATTTTATGTTTATTAAAGTAAGATAATTTTGTACTATATTTATACAGGGTGTCCCAGTCCCAGACCAAACGATACAGCGGAAAATGGCAGATTCTACATGGAAAAACTGAGTAAGAAAGTTCAATACCAAAATGTTCAGAGGGAAGCACCACCGTTTTTAAGCGGGAAGCAATTTAAGTTGACCAATCAGATGTTCAAAAACCACCTGTTTCAGGAACTCAGTGGTTGTTATTTATACGAATTTATAACGATTTATTTGGACGACTGGAATTCTGACTGTCGACCAAAGAAATTATGGCCCGATCAACAATATGTCATAGCAGCAACCATCGTTTTTGAACATGGGAAAGCACTCTCTGATTGGTCAATTTAAATTGTGCTTCCTGTTTCAAAACGGTGCTTCCCTAAACATTTTCGTATTGGACTTTCTTACTCAGTTTTTCATATAGAATCTGCCATTTTCCACTGTATCGTTTGGTCTGGGACACCCTGTATATATACTATACTATATATATACACCCCGTATTTTGTATTTTAATATGTATTAAGAAATATTTATTCAGTACGTATGTAAGTTAATAAAGTTCGTGCATCAGCATTAATTTATTGTTAGAAATAGACTGATAAAAATTAATAATGTCAACATTATCTGTGTAATCAAAGTTATCAAAAAATATACACAACCGCACATCAGAGAGCGCACGTAAGGTTGGAAGTAAATTTATAAATGTGATAAGAAATAAGGATACGAGCAACCGAAAACGGAGGAATTGAATTCAAGTGTTACAATCTAAATAGTATTGTTCGAATTACGAATGTGTAGGTATAACGTTTGTGATTGGGTGCGCTGATTGCTTGCTAGTTGTCCCCCCATATCCCGTATCCGTAATTCACATTTGTAAGTCTTCCTTCACTCTTCACTTCGTTTACTTACCAATTTTATTGCGTACATTTCCAGTTTCAACACAACACTCTGAACTAGGTATTTAGTATTACTAAGTGACTAAGTGAACAATAAATTGTGAATTGTGAATTTTAAATGTAAAGTAATGTCCATGTCCACATCGGTTGCTAAAAACAAAAGAAAAAACAATAAAAATACACGAAGTTATGGCTGATCCAACGATACAAACATTTTGTTGTCATAGAAGTCGCATTAATGGCACAGATGTTGTTTCAAGAATTATGGGTGAATTCAATTCGGATGCGTATAATGTTGTTTGTATGTTTTCATCCGGTTTGGGAATTCTCGGTGCAATTTATCAGGTATAAATCTTATAGCGTTTTCTATTTATTACACTGGTGTACACACACTAGTGTGTATTTTTTTTGCACTGGCTTGTAGTGATGGGTACGTAACTAAGTACCCGTTACTCGAAAGGACTCGGGTACACGGGTATTCATTTAAAAATGTATTCGTTACTTTGGTATTCGTTACTGGTGAAAGTAACGAATGTATCCAGTAATCGAAGAGTAGGTATTTCGTTTCTTTTTCGGTACTCGGTACTTTTAAAACTCTAGTTATAGTTCCATAGACCCTACTCACTAGTCAGTCGCAGTTTTTAGTCTTGTATCTTGTCTTGTCTAACTTACAGCTACTCTCTAGCTAGCTCTACGTTGCTGGATTCACTGGATTGGTTATTCCAGCGCCAACCACCAAATAGGTGCATCGAGGAACGAGGATCAAGCACGTACGAACTTGTCGGTCTTCCGCGCGTAACGCGTATATTTATTTGATGTTTGGTGCATACAAATACAAATATTAGTCATACTACAATAGGTAGTAGGTCGAACCAAATAGACCTTNATAAATAAATCATATTCGTTTACTTTTCCAGCGCCAACCACCAAATAGGTGCATCGATGAACGAGGATCGAGCACGTACGAACTTGTCGGTCTTCCGCGCGTAACGCGTTTATTTATTTCATGTTTGGTGCATAAAAATACAAATATTAGTCATACATAGGTGGAACCAAATAGACCTTTTCTTTCAGTTTCCCTTTCACAGTAAAAAATAATAAATAAATTATATTCGTTTACATATATAAAAAATAATTTTAATTGCTATTATACTATACAACAAACGTGAACGGCAATATAAATTTTTTGTACTATTCTAGTTCGAATGATCGAAAAACTTTACCACTACCAGTAACGAAGCAACGACAGGGCGTATTCAGGGGGGATATGGGGGTTAGAACGTATACATTACAAACACAAACTTTAAAAATAATTTTTTTTTTGAAAAAAAAGGAAAGACGGGTGATGAACCCCCCCATGGCCCAGTCCTGGATACGCCCCTGAGTAACGATATTTGTAACGAAAAGTCCCATCACTACCTAACAGTCACCACATCTTACATCACATCCTAAACCTCGAACCAATGGGATTCGCTCAGTAGCAATGAAGAGGCTAAAAACCTCAGCTGTTGACTTTTATTTTTTCATTTTTTTGTTGCTATCTTTTAGATGTTGATAATGGTTTCGGTATTTTCACTTCTGCGAATATTCTACCAACCAATAATCGAACAAGGAAGCTTGTACCCATTGGTGATATTGCTGAAATTTACTGTCAAGGATCTCGGTATGCGTATAATAAGGACTATCATTGGTTTCTAAATGGTAGTCTAATAACGAATTCAGATAATTATGATATTGAAAACAGCTATACGCAATATTCGTACAAAAGCAAGCTGACGATCAAAATACCGGAAACAGGGGTATACAGATGTGTAGTAAAGAAAATAATGCCTGAAAGTGATAATATCAATAAAACGGCTGCATTGAAATTGATTGTATCGGAATTGAAAGAACCGAATATTACGATTTCAAATATGCAGAAAGTTTTACATATGGACGTGCCAAATTTATTGAAATTAACGTGTTATGTTGATGGTATTCCCAGACCATCCATTAAATGGTTTCGGAATGATATGCTCATTCCGTTAGACAATCGGACTGAAATGAGTGAAGATGGTCAAGTATTAATATTTAAAAAGACTTTTGATAGTGACGAAGGACTTTACACTTGTTTAGCTGAAAATAAAGTTGGCAAAGTCAGTCGAGATATGAAAGTCGTTTTTGACAGTAAGTTTTTTTATTTATAATTTTATCCGATGTTAATTAACTGAGTTATTTTTAGATAAAAGATTTTCAGTTGCAATGTTAGCAATAATTATCATAATTTTAATCGTAATTGTCGTGAGTGTTACGACTTTATCAATTTTCCAATGTAGGAAAGAAAGGGTAATTAGTATTTTTTTTTTTAAATAATTTTTATAGTTTTTATTCTAAATCCGTATTTTTAACAATTAGCAATACAAAAAACAACTGAAAGAAGTTGGTCTACAAGATTTTGAGAAAGGTGATATCAATAAAATCAATCCGGAGCAAGGTTTGAGCGAACAAGCCAGTTGGTTGCCGTATGAAGGCAACAAGTGGGAATTCTCAATTGATAAATTAAAATTGGGCAAACAACTTGGCTCCGGCGCTTTCGGTGTTGTTATGAAGGCTGATGCATACGGTATTTTGGAAGATGAAGTTACAACAACCGTTGCTGTCAAGACTATAAAACCGAACGCTGATGACATGCATTTACGTGCATTGGCTTCCGAATTAAAGATTATGGGACAAATTGGAAAACACTTAAATGTTGTTAACTTATTGGGTGCTTGCACTAAAAATCTAGTTAAAAGTAAGTCAAACATCAAGAAAAAATTGCACATAATTAATTCGAAATATTTCTACAGAACAACTTTACGTTATTGTTGAATATTGTCGATATGGTAATCTGCAGACTTACTTGTTCAAACATCGTTTGAAGTTTGTAAGTCAAATTGATGAAAGAACTGGAAAATTTGATTTTACAATTGGTGCCGAAGCATTAATGGAACGTTCACTTTCATTTTCCAGTTATCGAAGGTAAAAATTGATATTTATTAACTATAACTAACTTAAGTATATTCACTTAATAATATTTTGAATCATAAACACAAGAAGAAGGAAAGCCACACACACACACACACACACACACACACACACACACACACACACACACACACACACACACACACACACATTGAGAGTCCAGCAAGTACAATAGTATCGCTACGAGACTCGACGCGCGTAGTGTAAGAACAACAAACATTCACAAGATAGGTAAACAATCATGCTGGGTATCAGCTCCCTCGTGGTCTAATTGGTAGAACACTGCGTTAGATACGCTAGAGGCTCGGGTTCGATCCCCGGCGAGAGAGTTAACTTTTCTTGTGAATTTAAAAATATTAAATATATTAATTTATGAGTGAAAATTGCCACTGTGAGATTAAGCTTTCCTAAATGCGTTTCTTAACAAGAAGAAGGATTTAACCATTTTTACTGCTTACAATGGTGGAAATACTAAGCATCATCGCAGACTTGAACAGCTGTTTCGACCTGTAAGGTTTTTTTTTCGGTAGATGGGAGACTCCTCACTCCCGTCAGTAGCCAATGTCAGACTCTTACTGACTAAACTCCCACCTAAACACCTATCTTCGGCGCCTCTGCCGTAGAAAGGGGAGGACCTAGCTGAAGAGACTTTACGAAATTGTTCAATAGACGCAAGAAAATAAGTAATTTGACGTATTGTAACTACTTGAACATCTAACATCGCTAATTCAATTCATAGTCACGCTTAAGAAGCCTTACAGGTCAACACAGCTCTTCATCTAAAAAATGGGTAAATCCTTCTGATTTTGTGTTATTTATATATTTCTGGCGCTCAAAACTATTTGATATAACTAAACATCGGATTGGTTTTCTTCTTGTCTAACAAATAGTAACTCACAATCAGGATCACAAAAACAATGTATAAAATATCCTTCATTGAAATCGCACAGTGAAATGGATCCAATGTCACCGGATTATACGGGACAGACAACTCGCACCGAATCTACAGTGTTATCAACATCTCGCACTGGAAACGGTAATTATTTTGTTATTTGACAATTGAAACCAAAAATTAATTTGTATATTTTTAGAAGATACGATAACAAGTAACAACAGTAGCGAAGGACCTGATTGGCGTCTACATTATCGTGGTGATTACATGGATGACAATCAATTGCTGTATACCAAAGATCTACTTGCATGGGCTTTCCAAGTAGCAAACGGAATGGAATATTTGGTATCACGTAAAGTACTCCATCGGGATTTGGCAACCAGGAATATTCTTCTAGCGGATAATAATATTGTCAAAATATGTGACTTTGGTTTGGCGAAAGAAACTTTGGATTATGAAAAGAAAGGAGACGTAAGTCGAAATTTTTACCAAGACTTTTACAAAATTGTCCGAAGGATTTTTCTTATTTTTTTTTTCAATTAAATTTATTCTTTTTAATTTCTTAGACTCCATTACCAATCAAATGGATGGCTGTTGAATCTATTCAAGATAAAGTATTTTCAACGCAGTCGGATGTGTGGTCCTATGGCATTGTGTTGTGGGAGTTGTTTTCAATGGCAAAGAGTCCTTACCCAGGGATGACTATTGATGACAATTTTCTTAAAAAAATTATTAACGGATATAGAATGGAAATTCCACAATATGCAACAAATGATATGTATAAATTTTATAATAAGTATATTAAAATTCGTAAATATTAATTTTCATAAATTGTAGCTATAAAATTATGTTGGACTGTTGGCACCATGATCCGCTATGTCGTCCTTCATTCACCAAACTTGCTGAACGTATTGGATCAATTCTAGAGGATAGTGTAAAACAGGTACAGTGTAAAAAGAATTACAATTTATAAGTAGAGCGTAACTATCGGGGAGCTTGTCCCGTGCGCGAGCAAAATTTTGAAATGAGTCGTATATTTCTTGAACTTTGGAAGAGGCGCAGTTTTGTGAGTATATAATATTTGCGTGTTCTGGGACCACCGCCCTCCTCATCCCGCCGCCACGCCGATTGTTCGTAACAACACTGTTTTTAACAGTAAAGTAACAAACAGTCAATGTTCTTAACAGCATTGTTTTTAACAGTCAATGTTCTTAACAGCATTGTTTTTAACAGTCAATGTTCTTAACAGCATTATTTTTAACATACAATGTTCTTAACAACACTGTTTTTA
>JARJEB010025219.1:0-16868 GCA_030264535.1 Liometoxenus newtonarum
TCATTAATCACTGCAATTTATATAACATTGATCGCGTATAGATCATTTAAAGTTCAACAAGATTTAACGAATTTGAAGTGACCGATCCAACTTATCTATATGATCTAAGATCTCGAAAAAACCTGAAGAATTCCGGCAATGGCTTTATGTGTATCGCCCGCCATATTATTACAGCTGTCAGTTGCTTCATCGAGAACATCACAATTTGTATTATGTGTTTTAAATAGTGCAAGGTGTAGAAAAAGCATAGTATTATTATATTCGCGATTATGGCCATTGTTCACGATGATGAAATTTGAGCCCACGAGCCGAAGGCGAGTGGCGCAATTAATCATGGTGAACAATGGCCATAATCGCGAATATAACAATGGCTATCATAATCGCTCATATAATAATATACTATTAATAAATAAAAGGATTTATCCGCGACGACCAAGTAAAACAGCCATTATTTGGTGTGTGTGCTGGCACATATAACTCATATTAATACCACTCGCGAATAATGAGCTTGACAAGCATTAATAAAGTATCCTTTATTCCACTAGAGATTTACTTTACGTCAAGCACCTCGAATTGAATAAAGAAATGTCACACACGTACTGCATCCAAAACGTCATCTATTGAACAGGAGCTGCGTTCGGATATTCAGACAGAGTTGGAGTGTACCTAGACTAGTGCTTGAGTGTATAAAGAAAGCTCAGTTCACCCTTTTTGGAATTGCAGAACGCCTAAAGAGCGTTTAGAGTGAAAAGAGTCAATAGAGAATAACCGAACGCAACTTAAAATATCTCATATATGACAGGCTGTGCAAATATTGTCGATCAAGCAAACGTTACACTACAAGTATTTGTGTTTTGTGGTTTGTGTTTTATGTTTGTGTTTTGTGGTTTTCAAGCAGGCAGCACATTTACATTAAAGAACCGGATAATAGTATATCGAGCCATTACTTCACTCGGCTCGCTTCGCTTCGCTTCGTTACGAAACTTGCCCTCGCGTATAATAGCCTCTATATGCGCTCATCGAATAATATACTATTATCGGGTTTTTGCCTTTTGGATCCTAAACGCAGAAATATTATTTGATGAATTATTAACATATAAATTTTGACTAATTCCTATTACTTTCCTTTTCCTACTAAGAGAAGCACAAATACATACTCAATTTACCGGGCTTAATTTTTTCCATCCTTATTAGGTAAACTACTATATATTTTCGGATCTTCGTGCAAATCAATGACTCCACAGATTATGCAATTATTATGTTTACTATATTTGTTATATGTGGTAATTAATTGTCGAAATACATTTATGTTTTGACATTGAGGTTAAGTGCCCTTAGTGCCCTTCTTATCGACCGATTTTGCTGGTCTGCTCGCAACAGGATTGAATCTGTGTACCTACCAAGTTTCGTTCCGATCCGTTGCTTGATTTAGCCGGAATTTTGTCCACAGCGGACATACAATCAGACACACGGACATCAGGCCAAAAACCAATTTTTCGGACTCAGGCAAGCAAGACAGCGAGACATCGATCAGAAATCAGAAAGTAAAAAGGTGAGTGACGATTGATAAAATTACAATGGACAAAACTATTTGTTGGCACACTTTCAACGCGTGGAACACGCTCAACTCTTCTCGAAATGCTAAGGACGCGACAGAATTAAAATCAGCAACTGATATTTAAAACAAGCGATGAGCAAAACAATGACACGGTAAAAACCGATACCATGAGCATCTAATAATGTATTCAAAGTAACCTATCTCGTTAAAATTGACCTCGAACACGTTTAAGTAATTTTAAGAACTAGCCCCTCCTCCCGCGCGTACCTATGGTACGTCACGATTGAAAATAATTCATAGTGGCACTCCACTGAACCAAACGTTTCCTGTGTGCCATTTTCCATAATCATTTCAAACGTTTCAGTGTGCCCGCAGTGAATTAAAATCGAATCAAGATGCCATTGAATTGTATGTTGCAGATTTGTAAAGTCACCAGAGCAAGTAAACTCTTCCAGAGAAATTTCTACTTGCCGCTGATGAGACCTCTATCACCGAAGGATGCATATCGTAGACACGTCCTCACAGGAACCGACTTGTTGGGCAAGAAAATGGACCATTACATACCAGTCCTGGAAGAGTTTAAGGATCGAGTGCAAAGAAGGAAATACCGAATCAAAGGAGAAGGTAAAAAGAGGCAACGGAAGAAGACCAGTATGAAGTATGTTGCGCCATTCTTTGATGATTACATGGAAGGACATGGTGAAGTGCAGAATCTCTGTGCTAGAAAGGGCAAGGGTAGAGGACAATGGTATACTTATTATATTCCTGATAAGGATTGTACGCTTGTATTGGATTATCAAATGGAAAGAGCTATTCGAGATAAGGATATTGTTGATGTCATCATTGCGCAAAGAAGTGAGAAAATTATTGTTAAACTTGCTAACGGCAAAAAGATTTCGTTGCCTATTGCTTCTTGGGATGAAAGGGGTGCGATGTACAGAGGTGAAGGTTGGACAAAGAAGGAAATTGAAGAGTATCATCATCATGGTAGAGAGACTATGGGTTTGGCCCGTCTATTCGAAGCCCGTGAAGCTGGTGTTGAAGAATGGGAATTAGAGCTGATGAAGATGGCAAGCAAAAGGAAGACAAAGCATCGCGCAGAGCACAAACCCGAATTCAAACAAATTCTTAACCAAGTCGCTGAAACAATGGACTGGGAGAAATTCGAAGAAGAAGCTAAAGAAATCGTGGAAGAAGCGCACGAACCCGTTGAAGACGAACCGATTCCAATGCAAATTAATGATATGGAAAAAACGAAACATGTCAACGAAAAATTGAAAGCAGGTGGCGAGGAAACATTGGAAATGTTGCCATTTATTGAAGATATCCCTGAAGTTACTCGATTCATGCAAGATGGTGAATTTACAGATCTCGTAGGTGTTTCTGGTGCTATGATTAATCTGCCCATCACTGGCAAAGAAGTGTTCGTTCCTGGTCAAATGGTAAACAGCGAAGACGGCGAAATCTTTATGGCTGGACAAACAATCGAAGACGAAGAAACCGAAACATCTGAGTTTACGCCTGGTATTACCGTTATGATGGAAGGCGAACCAACTTTATTCAACGGTTTAATTATGGGTAACGATCCTAAAAATCCAATGTTCCTTCCTGGTGACTCCACGATTACCGAATCCGGCGAACTACAATTCACTGAAACTGAAGACGATCGACCTTGGGTAGAACCTGAGGAACCTGAACCTGAACCTGAACCAGAACAAGAGCCTGAAGACCAAGAATTAGAAGAAGAGCAAGATAGTGAAGAAGAAGCTGAAGATATGAAACCACCACCACCTCCGCCACCAAAGAAGGAATTCATTTACGTACGACCAAAACGATTGAAGCTTAATATCGATTGGGGCATTAAGAGACGGGAAAAGGCTCCAAAGAAACCGATGATTTCACTCGACAAAGAGAAAGCCGTTGCAGACATTCAATCACGTCACATATCCGAAATTGATGCAGTTATTTTCGATATGACCTTACCTACCTTTGAGAAGGAAATGCAGGTGCAGGAAAAAGAGCGGCTTGAAAAACGTACAGAGAAGAAGAGTAAAGAGGAATGGTCGTTTGAGAAGAAAAAGAAGGAAATTAAAGAGAAGGGTAAAAGGATTGTATCTGCACTTCCACAAAAAGCAGAATATGTGCCGGGAGAACCTGTGAGAAAGAGCGAATCACTCAATGAAATCGAAAAACAAGTCAAGACGGGCAGTTTCTTGAAGGATTATAAACAATTTTTGGTACCTTTGGACAAAACAAGATTCAACTGGAAAGAACCAGTGGAATTCCAGATTTTAGGCAAATCCGTTGGGATGGTTAGACACAAAGTATGGAATAAAGGAGGATTTAAATAAATTAGTAATTTATTATTATCTAACGATTGGAGGAGCTAGAAAATATTTCAAAGTTGAGGAGTTTCCCCAATTTATGCTTGCTACTCCAGTCAGGACAATTAGGGAGGCTACGACCGGTTTCGATCAAATTAAGATCATCATCAGGTACAAAGGAGTCACACTAAAAACACAAAAGTATAAATAAAAAAAATGTTATTTGGTGATTCAAAACATTGGAGGTACCATCATAACGAGTGCCGATCATGTTCAAGAAACCTGTCGTAGCCTCTCTAACTGTTAAACATCTATTACTGGAACTGCAAGCATAAATTGGGGATACTTCTGTGTTTTGAAATATTTCAATAATTTATTATTGTTATATGTTATGAATAAAGAAAAAATAATAATTTTGCTTGTACCATATAATATAAAGTCAAAGGTATTTTTAATATATTAAGTACGAGTTGTAAATTATTTTATATTTTGTTTTGTTAATTTCATAATGCTCAATCGTTAAATAAAATTTACAAAAATATATTTGTCTACACCTATTTAGTTTTATGGTTATTATTAACATTTTTTGAGTGATTAATGGTACCTATAACTCACAACCGTGAGTTATGGATTTTCATAACTCACTACCGTGAGTTATAGATTTTTAGAAATCACTGCAATTAAATAACATTGATCGCGTATTAAAGTTCAACAAGATTTAACGAATTTCAAGTGACAGATCCAACTTATCTATATGATCTAAGATCTCGAAAGAAACCGAAGAATTCCGACCATATAGCTCGATGTCAATCGCCTTCCATATTGTTTCACTTGTCAGTTAGTGCTCGTTCGTTGCTTCATCGAGAACATCAAAATTTGTATTTTGTGTTAAAAATAGTGCAAGGTGTAGAAAAAGCATATAGTATTACATTCGCGATTATGGCCATTGCTCACTCAGATCAATTGCGCCACTCGCGATAAAGATCATCTTCGTGAGCAATGGCTATCATAATCGCTCATATAATAATATTCTAGGTATCCTTCTTGATTTTTAAAACAACTTTAGCACTTTAGGTGCTTGGTTGCTCCCACACAAATTTATTCTTACGTAATTCTTCTTTTTTCTTGGAACCGCAATGATGCATTTATTTATAACATAAATTCATTGAAGTGCCAATAATATTTGCGACGCAAATAGCTGTACAAAGAATGTCAGAGCAATTCGTTTCTGATAAAACAGACCACCCTCGCTCCCCACCATCTGATCGGATGCCACAATTTGGGCTGGGCCCTAATCCAATAAATCAGCTAGATGCCAAACTAAACAGTACGAATCAAGAAATCATTTAAGCAACACATTAAGCTTAACCACCAAAAATGTCTGCGCCAATAACATCGAAACCAATTTGCGTCAATCCGGAAGGACCACGCAAAGTCTACACAACATTATCGAAGCCACCGATGGAAATTGGCCATCGCATGAAACACAAACAAGCCAAGTACAAGGGAGAGCTCGATTTACACGAAGGTCTCAAAGGACATACCGATTACGACCTCTCAATTCCAACATTTGAAAAAGATACGCTCGAACAAGAAAAAGACCGCCTTGACAAAATCAAGAGTGAACGATCAGCGAAAGAATGGGAACTCGAAAAGAAGAAGATGCAAATCCACAAGATGGCGAGGGAGTTAACCAAAGAGAAACCGAGCACGAAATATGAACCTGTCGAACCGATCAAGAAGAGTGACAAGTTGGCTACCATGGAAAGTAATATTAAGAGCGGCAAGTTTTTCGACATCGACCACAAACGATTCCTCAAACAGGGCAGAGAACGTCATAGTGTTAAATACGATGAGAAGTTTGATTACATGAGCACTGTTGTTTCGGTTGGTACAGCTGGACGTTCCTACTGGAAGCCCTTGGACTTACCACTTAGAGATTAACTATTTATTTCTATTATTCTACTCATAAATTAGAATTGTTAAATAAATGTTTCGAGACGTACCTACCTATATTGGCTTATTTTATTGCAATTTAAATGTCGTTGGACTTGTTCCAATAAAGAATCAAGTATGCTAAATGTGAATGAATATGTCCCGCTTGTCCTACATGCTTAGGGCAATACGTCCTGGTGAACCGATCCAAATTTAGTTTAGGCATTGGCGTGCCATTGAAATTGCATCGCTAATTGTTGTATAATCGACATATCAATGTCCATTCTATACCTACCTATAGAGTAATGCTTGGTTTATAATAGACGGTAACGTATACTTATTTCGTTACGGTTAACCTTCAAGCATACGATTTGTATACCTAATTCTGTTTATATTGACATGAAATAGTTCGGTAGGTTGTAGACATGGCCAAGCTTTAAGATTTGCGGAATACTCTTCTCTGCCAATAAAGTTGCGAGATGTCAAGGTCAAGAGTTGGTGACGCATGCGCCGAAAGTTATATTCGAGTTCTCAGTTAATGATACCATAACCTACAATTATTCGAGAGTTTTATTACTTAATGTTAAGATAATTTTGTCTTTTTATAAATTATCAATTGTGACAAAAGCTTCTTCAGCAATATTCAGCTGATCGAAATCGTGGCATTAGAGATCTCTGCATTATCTATTGATCGGATACCTTAGGAGCGTTCGTTTAGTGATCTAAGTTCGAAAACGTACTCGAACAGTGATCCTCCTCAAAAGGTGGATTGCACTTACGGATCACTTGAGTTCTTTGGTTATGTTTAATTATTTCGAAATGAAAACTGAAATTAAGAGAAAACCGAATGGCGATCTGGTTAACAAATAGTGACTTATCCATGTGGCGGCCCAACAAAAAGTTATTCTCCTATGAGAATTGAGAATACGATCAAGATATGTTTTCAGTAGTACACTAACGAATAAAATTGAACCAGAATCGTGCGTACGAAAACCTCAGAGATCGAGTGATCTGTCACGTGACTCCAAGTGATCCGATCCTAATGTCAACGGAAGAAGTTAAAGTCGACAGCTTACTATAAACCAGCCATTATTTGTGAGTACATGAGATTTATTAGTTTTTGCTGAACGTCCAAGGGCAACTGAAATACCTCATACCTGCAATGCGCTAATCATACTGACATTAATAGCGGTGCGTTGTTTCGTTGCGACATTCGATGACTTCCTATTGACCGTCGTCAACTCCCACCAGCAAGCGAACATTTTGATTCTGTTGACAACAATTGCATTTTCATCATACATTTGGCCCATTGCGTCCTAGACGCCTGGGCTTCAAAAATAACGCTCTTGTTTAATTATATCCATTTTTAATACGTAGTAAAAATATCAATATTTCAGAATGCCGATCAATTTTATGTTGCAAATCTGTAAAGTTACAAGGGCAAGTAAACTGTTCCAAAGGAATTTCTATCTACCACTGTTACGACCATTATCACCTAAAGATGCCCTCCGCAGACACATTATTACTGGTACAAACATCTTGGGGCAAAAAATGGAGCATTACATACCAGTCTTGGAAGAATACAAAGATCGAGTGCAGCGGCGAAAATATATGGTGAAGGGAGCTGGCAAGAAACGACAGAGACGCAAAACAAATATGAGGTATGTCGCTCCTTTCTTTGATGAAAATATGGAAAATCATCCGATGCTCCAGGGTTTCGTGAGCAGAAAACCAAAAGGTAAAGGACAATGGTACACTTATTGGATTCCAGATAAAAATGTCACAATTGTACTTGACCCGCAAATGGAAAAGGCCATTCGTGATAAGGATATTGTTGATATTATCGTTGCTCAAAGAAGTGAAAAGATTGTTGTTAAGCTTAAGAATGGCAAGAAAGTTACAATGCCAATTGCACCTTGGGATGAACGCGGAGCATTGTATCGTGGTGAAGGATGGACTAAGAAAGATATTGAAGAAACTCATCACCATGGCAGAGAAACAATGGGTTTGGCCCGATTGTTTGAAGCCCGTGAAGCTGGTGTGGAGGAATGGGAATTAGAAATGATGAGGATGGCAAGCAAGAGGAAGACTAAACATAAGGCCGAACATAAACCCGAGTTCAAAGAAATTCTTAATGTGGCTGCGGAGAATATGGATTGGGAGAAGTTTGAAGAGGAAGCTAAAGAAATTGTCCAAGAAGCGAATGAACCCGTTGAAGATGAACCGATTCCGATGCAAATCGATAATATGGACAAAACGAAGAATGTCAATGAAAAATTAAAAAATGGTGGTGAAGAAGTGTTAGAAATGCTTCCAATCATGGAAGATATCAGGGAAATCTTGCGTTTTATGCAAGACGGTGAATTTACGGAAGTGGCCGAAGTTTCTGGGGTGCAATTGACTTTGCCCTTGTCTGGTAGAGAGGTCTTTGTAGCAGGTCAAATGGTAAATGGTGAAGAGGGTGAAATTTTCATGGCTGGCCAAACAATAGAAAATCCTGAAACGGAAACATGTGAATTTACTCCAGGTATCACCGTCATGATGGATGGAGAACCTACTCTACTTCCGGGTTTGGTAATGGGGGACGATCCAACGAAACCTATGTTTTTGCCAGGTGATTCTACGATTACCGAATCTGGTGAGTTACAGTTCACTGAAACCGATGACGATCGACCGAGAGAAGAAACTCCACCACCGGATGACGATGCAGAAGAAGAAGAATTACAAGAAGAACAAAATAGTGAAGATGAAGCTGAGGACAATAGACCGCCATCTCCAAAATCTGAATATATTTACAAACCACGCAAGAAGCACGTAAAAGCACAACGTAAGCCAGTCACTACCTTGGATGATGCTAAATTGGAAGGTTCGAGACAAATTCTCGAAATTGAAGCGGTATGTTATGACATGTCTGGCCCGACATTTGAGAAGGATCTGCTGGTACAGGAAAAAGAATGGGTAGAAAAATTAACGGAAAAAAAGTCGCGAGAGCATTATAATTTGGAGAAGAAGACAAGGGCTATGCGGGAAAAAGCAAAGAATCTAGTGAAAAATTTACCAACACAAGTTGAATATGTGCCAATGGAACCGGTAGAAAAAAGCGAACAATTGGCTGAGCTCGAAGCTGATATTAAAAAAGGAAATTTCTTCGAGGTTGATTACAAACAATTCCTTGTTAAGGAGCGTCACCCAAGGGTCAATTGGCGAGAGCCGGCCGAGTACACAAATACATTCAGTTCGGTGGGGATATCGAGACAAAAGGTATGGAGATCAGTGTACAAAAAATAATAGCTCAGTTCTAATTAAAACAATCGCCGATAGCCATCAATTAGTTGCAACATTATACTTGTTAGCAAACACATCTAGGCCGCGCGCGCGCGACCGCTACGCCAGCAAATAACTTTTAATGATTATATAATTTTCTTAAATATGCCGGTCAACGTTAAGATCTCGTTATGGACCATCACGAAGGCAAGCAAACTCTTCCAACGCAACTACTACCTACCACTGTTGAGGCCTTTGAGTCCAAAAGATGCCGCACGAAGAAAGCTCATCACTGGACAGAATGTTTTGGGTGCACGCATTGAACACTACATACCGGTGCTGAAGAAATACGAAACGAAGATGAGAGATAAGAAGAGTCGAAATGGTGCTCCCATCATCAAGAAGCGCATCAAACGCAAAGAGAATGAAAGATACGTTATGCCTTTCTTTGATGAGCACATGGAAGGACATCCCATGTTAGAAATGGTGCTCAAAAAGAAGGGAAAGGATAAGGGTAAAGATAAAGGGAAGGATAAAAAACAATTTTACATTTATGATATTACTGATAAAAACTGTACATTGGTTATAACTAGTCAAATGGAACAGGCTTTGAAGGACAAAGACATCGTTGACATCATCATAGCCCAAAGGAGCGAGAAAATTGTTGTCAAGCTTAATAATGGTAATAAAATATCGATGCCACTTGCAAAATTCGATGAAGAAGGTGCCCTGTATAGAGGTAGTGGTTATACAAAGTCTTCAGATGAAGAGTATCATCACCATGGAAGAGAAACGTTCTCCATGGCAAAATTGTTTGAAGCGAAGGAGGCGGGTGTCGAAGAATGGGAGCTGGAAATGATGCGAATGGCATCGAAGAGGAAAAAGAAGGTTAAGCATGAAGATTCCGGTGATTTCAAGTTGGTTATGCAAGCTGCTGCTGAAAACATCGATTGGGATCAATTCGAAGAAAATTCGAAACAAATCATTGATGAAGTTGCTGAATTGGTTGACGAGGAGAATATTCCTATGGCCGTTGATAATATGGAAAAGACCAAGAACGTCAATCAGAAGTTGAAGGATGGTGGTGAGGATGTCATTGAACAATTGCCAATGTTGAGACAAATTCCTGAAGTTATGAAGCAGATTGAAAACGGAATGTTAACGGAATTAGAGAATGTTTCCGGTGTTGAAGTTTTAATTAGCGGAGGACGAGTGGTTTTTGTTCCCGGTCAGATGGTGAAAGGTGAGGCGAGTGAAGTCTTCGTTCCCGGACAAACAATCGAGAACGAAGACGGATCTTGTGAATATACACCTGGTGTAACTATCCGTGATGAAAACGATGAAATTTCTTTGATGCCTGGTTTAATTTTCGGAGAAGATGAAGAAAATCCAACTTTCCTACCCGGCGAATCCACTATAACTGAAGAGGGTCAATTGCAATTCGAAGCTACAGATGAAGATCGTGCACCGAAAGAACCAACACCTTCACCACCGCCACGTTCTCCAACACCGCCACCACCGAAACCAAAATCTCCATCACCTGAAATTTATTACCGCCCACGTGAACCTATCAAAGATCCGATGGTTGCCTATGAAGAACGTCGTCTTGCTGCCGAAGAAGCAGAACGCCTACGTCGCAAGGAACGCAACGAAATGAAAATGTTAAAAGCTGAGAACGAGATTGATGAAATTCGACTAAAGATACGTCAGAAACTTCGTAACCTCAAAATTGAAAGATGTCCTGAATATATTCCTCAGGAACCCGTCACCAAGAGCAAGAAACTTGAAGAACTTGAAAGGAGCGTCAACGATGGCTCGTTTGAAGATTTTCGCACGAGGATGATTTTGGAGAAAGTTCGCAACGAATCGCGAAGAGCACGTGCCACACTTCTCTTGACCACCGTATCAACCGAAGAGTTTGGCTCCAATTACGATCAGATCGGACGTTATCCCATTGCATAAAAGCGTCGCGACGCTGCGATTCTGATTCAGTCCGCGACGAGCCGTCCCAATGTGAGAGTGCTTGCTTGCGTCGTTATCATGTTGTCTGCTAGTGTGCGCGAGTTTGTGCGTGGCTAAAAATATACAACGAACGAACATTCTTCAGTTAATCTATAATTGTATAACCGATCGAATTAGCTTGTTATAGTTAATTTCTGTTCAAATTAGCTTAATTAAATTGTTAATTTTAATTGTTGTGTATAAACGAGACGAGATATAATATTGTCAAGATGATTATGAATTATGTTTTGTCGTTTTGTAAAATAACTGCTGCCAGTCGAATATTCTCGCGCAATTTTTATTTGCCCCTTTTGAAACCTATTACACCAAAAGATGCTTTGCGTACGTTCAAAATCACTGGGAAGTGGTTGTTGGGTTCCAAAATTCAACACTACATTCCAGTGCTTTATAATCACAAAAAGAAACGATCGACACGTATCAAGAATTATGGTAAGGTTAGTCATAAGTACGATGATAGTTTTTCGTATATGGCACCAATTTTCGAAGAAGATAACGAAAGTCACATGAAACTTAAGCACATTATCGAATCGAAAACCACGAAAGATGATGACTACCTGTTCATTTATTCTGTTGATGATAAAATGACGAATATCGTATTCCCGGGCAAATTTGAATTGGCAATACGTGACGGTGACATTATCGATGTTCTAATCTCGCAAAGCGATGATAAAGTTTTAGTGAAAATGAAAGATTGCAAAAAAATTCCGCTTCAATTACAATACTACGATAAAAATGATTTGAATGGACATATGGTAAAAGGTGAAGGTGCAACTACCATCGAAGAAGAGAAATTCCACCATCACGGCAAAATGACAATGAAATTAGCAAAGATATTTGAAGCCAAAGAAATGGCTGAAGAATGGGAACAGGAAATGATGAAGATCGTTGCAAAGAAAAAGAAACAGAAGGGTGAAGGAACTAAGGAATGGCAAGACATGGTCTCGCAGACCATAGAGAATATCAACTGGCAACAATTTGAAGTGGAAGCCAAAAAGGTAATCGATCAAATATGGGAACCAGCTCATGAAGAGCACATTGGAATGATTGTCGAAGATTTGGAAAAGACGCGCAATGTTCCAGAATTCTTTAATAAAAACGATAGCGCTTTGTTGAGTTATTTGCCCAGTCTAACTGAAATACCGGATGTTGTTAAAAATATGGCCACTGCTGTTTATGAAGAAATCGAAGATGAAACCTGCACACATCGTATAAGCGGGGTTCGGGTGACGTTAAGCAATGGTAAAGAATGTTTCATTACTGGACAGATGGTTAAAACAGACGAGGGTGATGTTTTTATACCAGGGCAAACAATTGAAAACGAATTTGGTTTATCTTATGCACCTGGCATGACTGTACTATTAGATGGCAAGCCTCAACTTATAAAAGGTTTGATAATGGGCGAAGAACGAACTGGTGAAAATGGGGAAGAGAATAGCCAAAAACCGATGTTCTTGCCAACTGAATCATCCATTACCGCCGACGGAGCGTTGACTTTCTGTAGGAATCCGGAAGAATTATCCAAAGCACAACCACATAAAATATTTGTTAAAAGGAAAAAGGACAAGAACAAGAAAAAGAAGAAGATTTCGACTGAAGTTAAACAAAACGAAGACATGAAGCGAATCTTGGCAAATGGTGATGAATTATTAAAAGAGGTGGAAGCTTTCCAAGTCGTTGTAAATGATCTAGACGTTATTGTGGAAAACGATGAACTAAATGATGAAGACCAAGGAAATGATGAAGAAGGGAATAATTTAGTTGCGGAGATAATTCCAGTTTTAGAACCAATTATAACTGTTGAACCTATTACGGAGAAAACTCAATCTGAGGAAGATTTGGATGAATTTGTTAAATTAGAAAGACTGGTTGAATTGCAAGAACTACAAGAATTCGAGTTGGAAAATACGCAGGTGCAAGAGGTTGAGGAGGTGCAAATGGCGAAATCGGTGAAACCCGGTGAAGAGTTTAGCTTCAAAAATCCAGATGATGGCATAGAAAAACTTATAGTAAATTTGGAAGATAAAAAATCCGAGTTGCAAGAAAAACTTGAGGAATTGAGACGTCTAAGTGTCACATTGGAGAACTCTGTTACTTATGTGCAAGCGCAGGATGCTGAAACTGTTGCTGCCCAAATAACAACAGATCCAGACCAGCTACACAAAATAGCTGAAATTCTTTTGACTCTAACCCGACGCGCCAGCACGTTTAGAGACCGCATGAATGTTAACATCAAGAACATACAAAATTTATCCGCTTATACAAATGATAATAAATCATCAGCGACGTCGACATTCTTAAATGAACCGGATGATAGATTCGAACAAGCTACGAATGGTGTCAAACAGACTTTGATGTCGGCCTTATATGCGGCCAACGAAGTATTCAAAACACGACCGAAGGATCAACAATTGGCGTTGAAAACGTTGGCTAGCATACTCCAAAACGAGATCGGAAATGATATGAAACAAGTGGATGAGATATGCAATTTAGCGATGTATCGGAACGACGTATGCTCATCAGCACTGCGAATGCTAACGCAGGATGTGAAAGAATGCAAAGTTGACCTACTCAAGGGTCTTGTAGACGATTTAGATGCAGAGAAATGCGCTGAAATTCTGGACGCTGGTGTATTAACCTCTGCCTTTAAAACGCTGACTAAAAATAGCCCGGAGGTGTGCGAAGCTCTTCAGATGGAACTCCAAACGAAAATAGATACAGTCAAGACTGAATTTGCTGCCAAGGAAACTCTCCAACATGCGATACGCGATGCCTGCACCTCGTACTCCGAGGAACTGCTAATGAATTTCAATATTCATGATGAAATCGAATATGATGAAGTTACACAAGAAGCTGTTGGTTTGGCGGGAACACTAGGACTCTGGGAAGTGCAAGATGTGCTCGGTAGTAAAGAACAAGTAGTGAAATTGTTAAAGAAAAAACGCGCCCCCGGTAATAATAAAGCACGAGAGTTTTTGCAACGATTTCTTCTCATTCGAGAATTGTGTCATAAAGACTACTCAGTCAAATGTTCCTTGGAACGAATACGTAAACATCCTGAATGCGGCCGTAAGGATCCGCGTATTCGTCAATTGCTCATTGAAAGTGCAAGTCTAATGTCGAAACAGCGCGATTTGCGTAGTTCCCTCGAAGTGCCTTTGCAATTCTTCAAGGAGCAAAACTTTTTGGCGATCGAAGACTGTGTCTATTTAAGGAGTCGCGTCGACTCGCCGATTCTGATCAGCCGCAAAGGCATTCAGGCCGTTGTGCCCAAGGAGGCGGCGCGTAATGTATTCGCCGGTCGGGTGCCCTATACTTTAATCGACGAAACTGGCATCACCAATTTCAAGCCAATGCACATGTTTAAAATGACTAAGAATAAGAAACATCACGATTACTCGCCAGCATCATATTCGAAGAATGACGTAAGACGAAATTCTTTAAGCGATGCTCGTATGGCTGCATAAAACACACCCGCGATGCTTTAATTAATTTATTCGTGTCGTTTTTATGTTTGTGTTATTTATTTCTTTTTTACTTTAAACTTTTCGTTAACTCTTTCAAATGTGCTCATTTTCAAGTTCATTATTCATCGTTGAAAAAGACGTCACGTATTTTTTCAAAGTCAAATGAAAAACTTGAATGATTCTTGACGCGGGACACCGGATGAAAATGAGGGACTGTCAATCTACACGAGTAAAACTTCATATCCACAGCCACAACTTGACAAATACTACATGCCTCCTATACGTATACTTATAATTTTACGAAATATTTCTGAATTTCGTATATACGGAAAGATACAGATAGCGAGAGGCAGAGACAGAGATGCAGCGAGAAAAACGGTGAGTTTCCTAGTTTCCTTTCTGGTTCTGTGAGTCACGGTAAAAATATGTTTGGCTGATTCTGGTTTTATCACAGCACGTGTCGTTTTCGTAAATATGTTAAAAAGGTATACCAAATTACGTGCATTTGTATGATGCTGTCACAAATACCTAATGTCGTGATGTCTATGTCATTGATGAAGATGTTTTCGTTCTCCTAACAGTTTTTTTTTTCATTTTTCACTTACCTCATTTTAGTATTTTTGAAATTTTCATGTTTATAATATGAACTGCATATTTTGAAATTCTGCTCACACAAGCTTTTGTTTCTTAAATATTTTTTCTCCAAACTAGGTAAATTTCATTTTAGTAATTTTCCAAAATTAAAAAGAAGTAAATTTATGATTATTGACTTTTAACGTGTTGCTGTTTAGCTTCCCCAAAATTAAAAATTAAATTTCGCGTTTCCTAAACTTTCAATGTGAATATAAAATTTAAATATTTATTTTTATTCATTTAGGCAGAAAGTATTTCACATCATGGCATTACGTAAAGTAAAAGGAAAAAAAAATCAGTAAGCACAGCTGAAATTAAAATGGGCGTTCATGCGTTTCGTTGCGATTCCAACAACGCGTTTTCTTATTTGAAGAAAAACTTTCGTATATGAATACGCAATCAACCAGATGCGTTTTTTTTACGACACAGACACACACTAACAATTTGAATGTATAGCCTTTCAACAGAAGTATAAGAATCACAAAAAGAAACACAAAGCCATTAAAACCATTCGAACGTGCTGAATGTAAAAGTACATGTAATAAATCCTATAAATAAAGGACAAATTGTAAAAGGTATTTTTAATAATTGGGAACTTAAAATAGAAAAAAAAAATTAAATTAAGGATTAGGGAATTTTGATTATTTTGTGCGCATCTCTAGTTTTACTTTACCTAACCGCAGCACTAAAGATTGCGTGCTGTAAAGTAGACCGTTACAACACGCATTTTGGTATCGTAGGTAATGACTTTTTGAACAAGTAGAAGAACGGTTCAAAAAGAATTGCAATTTCTGTACAAAAAGTGTTATTTCCAATACCATAAACAGATATGTACGTTTAAGTTCCCGAGTAATTTTATGATACTCTAATTTTTACATTTTATTGATACTTTTAAGTTTCCAAGTAATCTGCAAGAAAGAGGTAGAGGTTTGTAGTTGATTAGCAGATTCCTGGGAAGTTAAACGTAATTTTTGTGGGAACTTAAACGCAAAATCAGTTTTAGGAAAAGCCATGAAATGGTCAGTTTGGAAACCTAAACGTATTTTCCCCCCAGAAATATTTCAGCAAAATAGATTCATTTCTTTGATGTTTGATGGTTACATTATTAGACATGTGGTGATAGATGGTCAAATCAATTAGTTCTGTACTTCTGTAGGTATTAAAGTGAAATGAATTTCTGTATTCAATATTTCTAAATAACACACTGCGGGCATAAAATAATGAATAAACAATAGAAAAATCAAAAGAATTTTACATATACAGAGTGGTTCAGCAATCAGTAGACAGCGAATAACACTCAAACGGTTTAACATACAAAAATAAGTTTTAAGTAAAAATGTCTACGTTTCATGTGTTCTATAAAATGGCTTTGCTTTTTTTTAAATGGAACACCCAGTATTTCATGACATTTCCTGAAAGATATTTTTAAATGCTCAATTTAGTGATGGGACTTTTCGTTACTTTCGTGTACTTGTACCTATTCGTTACTTTCGGACTAAGTACTCATAAAAAGTATTCGTTACAAATATCGTTACTCAGGGGCGTATCTAGGACTGGGCCACCCGTCTTTTGCGTTTTTTGCAAAAAAACTTTATTTTTAAAGTTTGTGTTTGTAATGTATACGTATTTGAAAGAGCGAATGTGGGGGTTCTAACCCCCATATCCCCC
>JARJEB010025224.1:0-13372 GCA_030264535.1 Liometoxenus newtonarum
CGGTATTAAAAATTATCAGAATGGGTTAAAAATGGTCCAAATTAAGAGTGTGATTTTTTTCTTTGCAAACTATTGCGCAGGGGGGCCCATTAACACGACATAAAGTTTTTAACACATAAATGCCCATGGCCACTCGATAAGTGAATATTCTGTATGTATCATGTACCTGGTATCAATCTTTTAATTATTACGTGTATATACGATACTTCTACTTGTAGGTAGGTATATTTCTGAAACGTACTTACGACTTTTAATTAAAATAAGTTGTAATATAACCTCGACGGTTAAACACGCACGTCGTATAATAACCAAACATGTTCATTCGTGAACCATGCAAGTCCGTTTTGTGAGTTTTTAAAGGGTTCGGTTTCAAAAATATATTTTAATCAGACGCGAAAACCCAAAAACTCTTCTCAGCACGGAAAATCCACCCATAGGCACTACCGACGTCGCAACAGATATTTTAATGAAAAACCCCACGACGTACTGTGGCAAGGCAAGTTTAAAGGATAATTAAAAATTATACTTAATCTAATTTAAAAAGCTTTTCAAACGAAATGAATGCAAAAATGCCACCATACCCACATGTAAAGGAACACTCTGATGTTCAGTTCGCAAGGATAAGTAGTAAGCTGACTCATGCTGATTTGTAACGTGGAAACCAAACGAAACGAAGGGACTTTTAACAGAGTGTCCTAAGTCTAAGAAATTTTTATTTAAAACTATTCCAAGGGTAATATTTCTAGTTGAAGATTTGATGAAAACTATGGAACTTTGAAAGTTATCTTCAGGTAGAACTTCGGTAGGACCAAGTTGGTTGCATAAAACTTATCTTTTTTTTAAACATTCAGTATATACCTATATGTGAATGGACGTAAGAGGGTTTAAAAGGCATCTCTGACATATTTTAACCTTATTAACTGGCCGCGCATCTGAAGAACAAAAAGGGAATCGAATCTGCTCTGGCTGCATCAAGGACTACATTCGCCGCATCATGGAATACTTCCAACCCGATCCAACATATTTTCCAATGTACGCAGACCTTGAGTATTCGTCCTGTTTGTATGTGTAAATGCGTATATGTAGGTATATGCCTGTAATGGTTGGATGAATGGAAAGGGCAAAAACAAATCCCCAAATTTAATTAATGACGTTTCGAGATGCGGAATGCTTTGTGAACGAAAGGCTACTACCACACCACTACCCCCGATTCACGAAACGCGAACCAACGAACGAACCGTTTTGGACGCATTGCTGCAAATGCAAAGTCCAGCTTTAGAATGTTCGTCAGTGAGCTCGCTTTTCGTCGTTTACTTTTTGAATCGTTCTATGAAACGTGCACTGAACTGCGTGTGTACGATTTATGGGCTGACTGAGAACTCTTGGAAACCCAAACGGATCGGTGCCGTTTGTCGAAGGTCTAAGCAATCAATTCAATTACCTATATTCGTTCAAGAACGAAGAAATCGCTAAGCGGGATGACATCAGAGAGACATTCATCGTATATTTACTTGAATTAGGTATCTAAACCTATCAAAAGTAACTTACGGAGCTGACAGCTGTCAAACTGATCGCGACCAAGAAAAAGCGAACGGCCACAAAGAAAAAGGCCCGCCTGGTTGCCTACGTTGGGTTGCCAGCTCTGTCCCAAGGCATTTGTATAAGTATTCATATAAATAATAATAAGAAGAAGTTTCCACTTCCTTCGATATTAATGCACGAATTTCAATAATTGAAATCGTTAAACGTGTCTCTGGATTAGACAGCAGTGTTTAGTTCAATTGGAAGGGTGTTAAGGTAACGAATGTACAAAATCAGTTGTATATATACTGCATGCTGCCCCCATGTCGATCGCCGATGACGGGAACCAAAATGGAAAGGAAAGCTTCGTTTTCGTTTGCCAGTGGTACCACTCACTACCTACCCTACCAGAGGTTCGCTCGACGGATAGCCGGAAGGCAAAGTTTGATAGGTCGACCGACTACGTGTAACGAGGTGGAGGTTTGTACGTTTACTACTAGAATCGTTCGTATTATATTATGCCAAGCTAAACTGAAAGCTAAACCTAAAGCTTTACTTATACTTGCCTTGTTTTCGTATGTCCGCTACGCTATACACTACTGTTGCTGACAACTAACTTATTCATTATGTGAAACCCTAAACTATCCCTGAAACATTACCGCCGGCATTGACAAAATTTATAAATAATTCACTATTGCACGTCGTCACCACCGTCGACGAAATTCAGAAAATATAAAAATACACACTATACCTACCTACCTATACTTGGTTATATGTATATATATTTAATAATAAAGCAATGTTACAAAGTTAAACCTTTGTTTGATCCACAACCACCAATAACACTTAGTTTTAGATATACTAATTACATTTATAGATTATTAAGTTGATGTAATAGATTTGACCTGAAGAGTGGAGAATTGATTGTTAAATAAATATATCAGAAAGCCCAAAATAAAAAAAATATGGGATATAAGTAGTAAAGAACTGCGGGTTCTACTACAGCAGAGGTGGTGCAGCTAGAGATTCTTTTGTTCGATAGATGGCGCTAGTGGTGCCGCGTTCTTCTTTTTTAACATTAAATAAGCATACAATGTTCTTACCAACACTGTTTTTAACATTAAATAAACATTGTACGCGGCCCCACTAGTGCCACCTATCGGTCAAAAGAATTCCTAACTCCACCACCTCAGCTGGTCCAGAACCCTCAGTTCTATACTACTGATATAATTAAATCAAAACAATGTAATCTGTCTAATCTTTTAAATGATGACCGGATTTCTTTCTTCTGTTTTGCGTGATCTCAAGAGTAATTTTTCTCGTCAAATAAAAAAGGGTAAGGATGAAATATGCCAGTAGATATAGAAAAACTGAGGGTGGATATTGTATAAAAGGCGTGATGCAACCAACCCCTTAATATATTTTGATTCTTTGTCGACATCAGTTTCTATTTTTCATTCTTCTCAAAAGTTGTCTGCACTTCAACGCAATTTTCCTAATTAAATAATTAATTTAAGATGCGTTTCAGTTAATTAGAACGAATTGCGCATTTTTCTCTATCTACAGTAGTGCCTTCTCGGTTTATATCAATTTTTCACAATGTTGCCTTGCCCCTCAGTGGGGTGGGATATTAATTTTTAATATGGGAATGTGCGAGGACTCTCGGTTTTCTATAAAAACTCATCTATATAAGACTTGCCGTCATATTTCGAATGAACGATGTTGAAATTCATAGGGCAGTAATTTAGTCCGCCGTTTTAATTTTAATTTTCTCCCCGTTTTCGAAGCCAACACTTCAAGAAAGCATGGATTGCGCCCAGGCCCAGGCCCAGCACCAGCACCAGCACTCGACGTCGTTTTCGTTCTTAGCGAGTTCGTCGTCCCGCATCCACTTTTTCACTCTTCGCTCTCGCGCCATGATTGTTAATTAATTAATAAGTTAAAAGTGGAAAGGGGTTGTGCGCTGTTCTTTACGGTTAGTCGGTGCAATTTGCTACCATTATTAAGAGGAACGCCATGGCGTATGGTGTATATACAATATGGGCACGCAGTCCGGACCAAGAGAGAGAGAGCCCCCAGGAAAGCTTCTCGCCTTCGGTGGCTTGGCTCACAAATATGTCCGAGATTCAGGAGCACTTTATGGTTTTCGCAGAGATTTCATTAAGAAAGAGCGAGTGTGGAACGAGTCCGCGCCGAGTTGCGTGAAACGACGAACAACCCTCCCAAGTCCCAGCCACCCTTAAGACAACAACGAAGACTTATGCATCTGGAGGACTTTGCGCATTTCGCTTCCAGTATACTACAATGATTTGTAACTTGGTGTTTCGCGTACTCGTATATGTATAAACTTAATAGAAACAGAAAAAGAACAGTCAAGCGGACAAGGCTACAGCAAACCCAAACAGTTAAGTAAGACACAAAAACCAAAGACTTTCTTAATTACGCTGTCACACTTTTGAATTTTTTAATAACGACGCATGAATTTACAGTGGCGTTTTTTTTGTGCAAGAGCCAAGAGCCAGGAGCCAGGAAGTAACAAGAATCACAGAGAGCAGAGGGTGCAGTCTTAACCCCTTGTACCTTGTAACTTGTACCGTTTTAACGTAATGCAAATATTTTACTTTTATCGCAGCTCGTTTTGTAAAAATAAAAACAAAAGCGTGCGAAGTTTAAGTCCCCTAAGGAGGGCTTTATTTCTAATTCATGTTATGCTTTTTGTAAAAAAAATCCAGTATATCTCTATATAGTTGCGAATAACACAAAGAGTTGCGAACACTATTTTTTGCACACCCACAATCATATTTTAGAAACAATATGTCAATTTAAATTACAAAATCAAAAATGTTGCTTGAATGTAGAGACAAACGTCAAATGGTCGAACGTGCACGTCGAACTATCTCAAATCGTATGCAACCCAAACAACAATTGTGTATTACTCTATTGAACACATAATGAGAAACACACTTAATGAAAAAAAGTGTAACATTTTTAACATAGTGAGTGCGCAAAAACACATTTAATAAACTTTTAATTAGTAATGTACCTTTGATTTGGTTTTGGTATGGCCGGAAAGTAAAAATGCATTTTGCATATAAATATAAACAAACATTGCCTTGGTTCGTATTCACTATTTGTTTATTAAAGTGGTTGGGTGATCCCTAACGACGCTCGAATGTTTTGTCTCAAACGAAGAAGATGAGATGAGAGGAGACAAGAGGATCCAGAGACAAGTTGAATAGATACGATGGACGGTGTTGAATCGCGAACTGAGACGGTCCCATATGCTTGCCTTCGTACATTTAATCAGGAACCGAGTGGCCGGAAGTCAAGTACCCATTGTCGGACGCGCCAGGCACAAGCACAAAGCCACTATTTGTCACCAAAGCCACGCTCGTTTCGATGAAGAGGGATGACGGATGACGGTCCACATCGACCAACAATCCTTCATTCCACTACCACTACTATTACTATCCCAACATATACACCGCACTGCAATATATAAACTTCTTAACCACATACACAATTTGCAATATTTTTCCAAGAATTTGCATAGATTTTCTAAATTATTCCGCAATAATGTTATACGCATAAAATACAACTTATGATATGGGGAATTAATGTGCCAGTTTGCTAGAAATAGATGGCTGGGGTTATGGGGTATGGTGCGTGGGATGGGGATTTCCTCGTCGTTCGGGGAGATGGTCTTATGTTGGATGGAGCTTTGGGGAGTTGGGAGTTTTACTGAGAGAGGACGAGTATGCTGGATGGTTAGGTACGAGAGAATGATGTCCCAATATACGCAGAAAACACAACGATGGTGTGGTGTGGCGTGGTGTGGTGTGGCGTGGCGAGCATACGGGCAAAACTTTTAATCCGACGTGCAACTTACAAGCCCCACGGCGGCTAAACAAAAACAAAAGTAAAGCGAACCGCTTCCTCTGAATATAGATGCCCTCCATTATTCAGATATTGATGGCTGCGGCAACATCTATACATAATTAAATATGCGAACGGAATAAACAAAGAACGAATGAACGAATACAACTAACGCTATATAAGTATCTATATGTATAAACACAAGTATACTTCCGTATGGCTTTCTATTTTCGATCACCTCATCTCGCATCCATCTTAAGACGAAATGCCGATGGTGCTTAACGAAAAAGATGATCTTAACTCAATGCTTTCTTATAAAAATATGTATATACAAGAAGTTTTATACCGTCCATGCTGCGGTTGGTAAGAAAAGTAACAAAGTATGTAGTATATGAGTAATTAAGATTAAGGATTAAATTATCCTTTTCAAACATTGCCTTTGAAACAGAAGTGCTAAGTTTTAATATTTTAAATAAAATATGTAATAAGAAATTTTTTAAAGTATTTTATAGTTCATCGTCGGTTGGTAGGAATATCTAGATATGCGCAACGTCTATGTTAATATTCGTACCAATATATAACAGTGTACTGCCTGTTCATATTTTGTGTTAGTGTTGCTCCACAAGTGCACCTAGTAGAAGTACATAACCAGCAGCGCTACCTACCGATACAATCAAGAAATCGCTAAACTGTCCGTGAAACGTCACTTCTTAAAGGACTTTGTTGCATCAGTGGTTGCAGCAATTCGGCATTATTCGTCAATATTTTTCGTATTGCTTTACCTAAACAGATAAATAGGAGAGTGTGGACTTGGAAGTTAGATTAAAGATTAAATTATCCTTTTCAAACATTGCCTTTGAAACAGAAGTGCTAAGTTTTAATATTTTAAATAAAATATGTAATAAGAAAAATTTTCAAGTATTTTATAGTTCAGCGTCGGTTGGTAGGAATATCTAGATACGCGCAACGTCTATGTTAATATTCGTACCAATATATAACAGCGTACTGTCTGTTCATATTTTGTGTTAGTGTTGCTCCACAAGTGCACCTAGTAGAAGTACATAACCAGCAGCGCTACCTACCGATACAATCAAGAAATCGCTAAACGGTCCGTGAAACGTCACTTCTTAAAGAACCTTGTTGCATCAGTGGTTGCAGCAATCCGGCATTATTCGTCAACATTTTTCGTATAGCATTGCTTTACCTAAACAGATAAATAGGAGAGTGTGGACTTGGAAGTTAGATTTATGTCTTCAAACAAAAGTTTAAAGGAAAAGGTGACTGATGTTTATAATTTTAAATGTGCCAGCTAACAACTGCTGCAGCAAAGAGCAAAAATTTGGTCCTTCAGTCTTTTTTTCCCTGAATACGGTCATTGAAAGTAAGAGATTTAGTACTGACTTCGACTGATTGTTCAGCGCCGACTGGATCTCAGGGTCTCGTGTGAGGTACGAATTTTAACATGCACAATGCGCATCTTCTTCTTTTCCTATATCCATACTACCTACCAATAATGACTTCACGGTGTGTAAGTGGCATATGTCAACACTTACGGCTTTCATTGCATTTCAAAAGTCACAAGTAACGAAAAAAAAGCGTTAACTATTAAAATCCTGCAACATTTTATTGATATAGCAGTCGTTTTCCAGTCTATCTATAGTACTTATTCCACACTGCGTAACCGTGTCGTGCAAGGTTTCTCACGACACGGATATCGGATTGATTGCATATTGTGACATCGCGTGCACCACGACAAATTTTTTTGACTACTACAACAACTTGGATAGGTATTTATCCGAGTTGAACCCCAATAGTAAATACACCTGGGGGGGTTTGACACAAAAACTAATACATGAAACACTTATTTATTATCACTATATATATCTAGCAATACGTGAATAGAAGTAGAAGGAAGTATACCGAAAAGGCAGTAAAGCAAAAGGACTTAAAGATATATTTAGAGTACTTATAAGAAAAAGATTTGAAAAGTATAGGTTGCTGATATAGTCATAATAAATTTAAGTTTTACAATTCGATTACGAAATGGAAATTGTATTTATGAATAAGAATAGCAGAGACAGCAGAGTCCTCGACATGGTAGAGATTTTATTCATTTTTAAATCAGATGTAGGCGTTTTCCGCCTTCATGCATCGAAAACACCATCAATAATGTAAAGTTAAACCCTCGTTGAAAAATTAAGCCTATAAAATGATCTTTTAAAAGTTTCGCTTTACTGTTTTGTTCTAAGATTCGTAGTTCTTAGTTGAATTGCATCAAGCGAATTTATGTGGAAAAGGGTTGCCTTGCCACGGGTATAAGCGTTCAGGGTAGGTACAAGTGCAACAATAAATTTGAAAGATTTTAGCACTTTTACTTCTTAGACGCCGCTCGTTTAGTCTACAAACAACATTTAGTTAGGTATAATAGTCGCATTCCTTTTACACGAAATCTCAGTTAATTCCCAGTGGTGACGTCATTACTCAGCAGGGGTGGACCGCTAGTTTTAGCGGTCTGTTTGGGGCACTACCCAATTAATCAAGTCTGGATACTAGGATGATGAAATATAGCAATCAAGTGGCTCGCACTATAGGTATGTAGGAACTGAAGACCAGCGTTAACCTCAATTTTGAACTTTTCACAGTGTACACCAAATTCAAAAGTGGGAATATGAGTGGACATGCCGACGGTGACGGTGAACAGTCACAAAGAACAAAAAAAATGAAAAAGTGAAGAGTTTCAGGAAAGCGACAGCGGATGGGCCTTGTTTGGTGTTTTGCAAACTGTATAAGTTCACGGTCGGCGCAAGCGAAGGGGCCCTTTGATTGAATGAGGCCCTGGGCCGCAGCCCATTAGGACCATGCCTAAATCCGCCACTGTTACTCAACTGCTTGCACATTCCTTTTCTCACTGCAACTGAGTCGAATGACTGATCAGTTAGTTAATCTAAGGTTGTTCGAGAGCTTGTGTTTTAGTGAGTGGATCATACTTAGGTTAAAAGAGAGATTCAGAGGTTATTTGCCGAATGACAGCTCAAATGTTTTATGAGTAAATTTCTTAATTGATGACGTCCATACTCAGTTTACTGAGTGGCTGACGCGACACTCACTTTAGTGTAAAAGGAATGTAACTATTGTCAACAAAAAAACGAAAGTCAATAGACCAGTCCAAAACAGCTGTTTACATACTGGGGGTTTGGTGGGCACTGTCAAACAAAAGCAAGACAGTTCCAAAACCATCTTGTATTTTTGGTTTAAAACACAGGAAAACGGCTGTGGTGGCTTTTAGAGTGGGAGTGGTGGGCATAATGACATAGTTACTTGGACTGGTCTATTTACAGCTTTTCTGTATGTGGCTGTCATGGCTGAAGTCAGTCTGTCAGATTTTAGGTTATGCTGGTGATTGGTAAATAGACCATTCCAAGTAACTGTCAATATGCCCACCACTCCCACTCTAAAAGCCACCACAGCCGTTTTCCTGCACTTTAAACCAAAAATACAAGATGACTTGGGAACTGTCTTGCTCGTTTTACTATTCCATTTGACAGTGCCCACCAAACCCCCAGTATGTAAACAGCTGTTTTGGAATGGTCTATACGGTAAATACTATCAAGCTCTTTTGCGTTTTGTTACTTTGACTTGTCTACACGCAGTTCTATTACTATTTAGATATGTAAAACGTGAAGAGATGTATAAGGAAGTAGAAAGGGTCGGGTGGTTCGGCAAGTTAATACAAAGCCATCGACCAAAAACACGTCTTAGCTAGGCTATATATGCAAAGGGCTACTTTGCCATTCAAAATAAGGCACTGAATAAGTCATGGTCGACGTTACATCGCAATGGAAATACGAAATATACTATATCGTCTTATACGTAGTGCCTATACTCCCGTTTCCGAATGTTTCTTACGAACTTGTTAATGCCTGTTGCGGCCAAGTCAGGCCAAAACCAGAAGGGTTGAACTGAACGATGGAACGGAGTATAACATCTAAGGATTCGCAAACGGAAAATGTGATGCACGTATTTATGCAGACGGCGTGTAGATTGTGTGTTGGCTTGGCATTCTAACGTCCAAAGGAGTCTTGGAGTCTTGTCTTGCGGTTAGCATTTCGATCAGGTATGTTGGCCGTACGTAGTATCTTCGTCATCGTCTTAAAACTGTTGCGGATTTCGTAACAGACGAATGCAATGAGGAAGGAGGCTTTTGTCGGTTGGATATGGCAAAGTCTTGACTTGAGCTTGAGAACTTATAGAAGGTCCAAGACTTAGTCACATAGATACAAACAGATAAAGGCAAAGTTAGAACTCTGATTTCTTACAATCTAATACCGCCGCACCAACGTCTTGGCTTGGCTTGGTTTCGCTTGGCCCCCTTTACTCTCTCACAACGTGTGGCTTCGCAGCTTCATTGACTTGTGTACGGAATATGAAAGCCAAGCCGAGAAAGTCCCGGTGAATATACGCACGGTCGGATGGAAGGACTTACCGCAAAGGAATCTAAAGGAATCATGACGGGAATACGTCTTATATATGTAATTTATCCATTATCCATTATTAATGTCCTGTACGGAATTAACTACTTGTTTTTTTTTTTGGTTTGGTTTTGCTGAGCGACTGGAAGTTTTGAGCTACAGGACGCGACGACATTGGGTGCATTTTGAATTCGATTAAAGTTTCGGAATTTTAAGCAACTTTGTTTTTCCCTTTTTGCCACGGCCACGAATATGAACGCATATAAAGTCATAAGTCTTACGCGGACCGGATAGGAAGTGCTGTTTAAGGAAGCGATGCGATAGTAACTACAAGAACTTTAAGAGATGTACAGGAGGGAAAATTGAAGAGAAGAAAAACCCAAGGAAATCTAAATGGACGTATAATGATGTATGAAGAAAAAAGTGTATAACCGGTAACAGTTGTGTCGATAAATCAACGAAATAATGTCATCAGGACCAATTTATGAGGAAAATGCATAAGAAGAAATAAAAAGGATATTTCATTTTCCATTACAAGGCAATATTGTGTATAAAAAATAAAATAAAATTCTTGTTTTTAATTCTTTTTCAAAATTTGTTATTTTTATTTAATTTTGATTTGCGATAACAATTGCGTCGATAAATCAACAAAATAATGTTATCAGGACGACTTTATGAGGAAAATGCATGACAAGAAATAAAAAGGATATTTCATTTTCCATTACAAGGCAATATTGTGTATAAATAATAAAATTAAATTGTTGTTTTTATTTCTTTTTCAAAAATTTTTTTTTATATAATTTTGATTTGAGGTAACAATTGAGTCGATAAATCAACAAAATAATGTTATCACGACGAATTTATGAGGAAAATGCATGAGAAGAAATAAAAAGGATATTTCATTTTCCATTACAAGACAATATTGCGTATAAAAAATAAAATTAAATTGTTGTTTTTAATTCTTTTTCAAAATTTGTTTTTTTTTTATATAATTTTGATTTGCGGTAACAATTGAGTCGATAAATCAACAAAATAATGTTATCAGGACCAATTTATGAGTAAAATGCATGAGAAGAAAAAAAAAGGATATTTCATTTTCCATTACAAGGCAATATTGTGTATAAATAATAAAATTAAATTGATGTTTTTAATTCTTTTTCAAAATTTGTTATTTTTTACTTAATTTTGATTCGCAGTAACAATTGCGTCGATAAATCAACAAAATAATGTTATCAGGACGAATTTATGAGGAAAATTCATGAGATGAAATAAAAAGGATATTTCATTTTCTATTACAAGGCAATATTGCGTATAAATAATAAAATAAAATTATTGTTTTTAATTCTTTTTCAAAATTAGTTACTTTTAAAAATTTCATGTATTTAAGTAATTTTGATGTGTTTCGGGTTTGAACGAACGATTTGTTTTATAAATCATTTACCTATAGACCTCTGCAAATCTCTATAGCGATTACTTACCTACCAATAAATATATAGGTAAATTAATTACAAAAGTTTTCGCTTTTCAAATTCAAACAAATTCAAATGGACGGGACGAGAATGCGGACGAAAAAGTCACTTGCATCTGTAACTCTGTAAGTATTTATTCAATAACGAAACGACTACCTATAGTAATTGAATCGGGTAAACACAATTTATCCTAAACGTTTACACACACACAAAACGTCCACGAATTCAATAGTTGTAAGCAAGCATTTACACTGCAAACGAAAGCAATGAACGATATAAAAGTCGCTTTCAAAGTGAATTTCTCTCAGCTTTCAGCCATGCTCTCTATATGTATATATCTGCACAATTCGAACTCTTCTATTACTCGGAATAATTAAACGTTTAACCCAGCGTATTGTGTATTTATCAGTTGAAAACAGACATTTCCTTTTCTCTTATATTCGAGTCGCGGTCCGCCAGTCTGCACAATCTAGTTCAAGCAAAACCATTTATTTCTTCGTACATACTTTCTCAAGAAATGAACTTGGCTTGCTCTTTGCTTTGCATTGCATTGCCTTGCCTTGCCTTCGTGACTTCTCTTACAAATTAAAATGACTTATTATGGAAACCCCCTTAGTTCTGAACGATAGAATATAAAAACATCACGTAAGAAAGCGACGAAAACACAATGCCGACGATCTATTAAAGGACCGAGTGCAGGAAGCGCGCAAGAAACGCGAACGAGTCAGCTAAAATAAGTCTATTTATAAGAAATGATGAAGGCGACGAAACCAACGACTAAAAGCTAAAGCTAAAACCCAAAAACCAAGCCAAGCCAAGCCAAAAGTCAGCCAAAACAACATGCTTTACTCGCGTATACGCATACTATGTGCTGAAGCTGGATGACAATTTCTGAATGTGTATGTGCAAGGGGGTAGTGCGAAGTGCGAGTGCGAATTTGAGTAGTAAAAACGCGTCGTTTAACAGGGCGCACAATGCCTAAACCTAATTTATTAGTGCGGGATGTTAAGACAGTCGGGAGGCAGTGGCATTAGTATTAGTAGTAGTATTATATTATAAGGAGAGGGCAAAGGAACCGACCGACCGACCGAACGAGGTGGGTGAACGTGAAGTCGCTTGAATCTAAAATCTAAGGGGTTGTTAAGGAATGCATTATAAGCCCTCACAAGTTACTACACGGCCCCCACATACCTACACCCTTTTCCTTAATCGGCTGTACACGTCTTACGACATGTGCTTTCGATGGCCTTCGATATGCATGCAAGCCAACGATGACTTTAGAGGAAACGTAACTGCACGGTGCACAGAAGGACCATTTGGTCCTTGTACATGCTTGCACGTTATACACACGAATACACGAATCTCCTCTACGCTTGTATATTATGTCACTGAATAACTAAACAAGTACCTCCTCGTTCTCGTCGCGATTTAATTAGTTACAAGCAATTAATTCCAAAGCTGCTATTCTACCATCCATTTGAGGTTAAAAATCTGATTTTTACTCAGTTTTACGCTCGTAATTGTATGTGCATGTACATTAGTAAATTTTATAGAGTGATTATTAACGCAATCAAAAGCGGTCTCGGCTCGGTTTATTCGCGTCTTGGTTTTATCTCTTTGCCTGGTCAGGGGCGGACCGCCAGCTTTAGGGGCCCTGGGCTAACACTATTTGGGAGCCTACCGCATGAAACAAAGTCTGGATACTTAGATGATGAAATGTAGCAATCAAGTGTCTCACACTCTGTAATGTAAAGAACGTATTAAATGAAAAAGTAAAGAGTTTCAGGAACGCGACAGAGGATGGGTCTTGTTTGCTGTTTCGTATCTTGAAATGAACTTTATTTGATAAGTACCGACCACTTCGAGGAGGCAACTGCATCAAGCTTCCTAAGGACATCGAACGGAAACGTACGACTATATAAGTTCACGGTGGGTGCAAGTGAAGGGGGGCCTGGGCTGCAGCCCATAAAGACCATGACTAAATCCGCCTCTGTGCCTAGTATAGCCACTAAGGTTTGAAGTCGTCATTCATTGACA
>JARJEB010025225.1:0-21760 GCA_030264535.1 Liometoxenus newtonarum
CCCATGTGTATCGGCCGCCATATTGTTTCACTTGTCAGTTAGTGCTCGTTCGTTGCCTCATCGAGAACATCACAATTTGTATTTTGTGTTAAAAATAGGGCAAAGTGTAGAAAACCCATGGTATTATAATCGCGATTATGGCCATTGTTAACGCTGATGGATTGCGCCACTCGCCTTCGGCGCGTGGGCTCAAACATCATCTTCGTGAACAATGGCTAGCACAATCGCTCATGTAATAAAATACTAGTTTATCAAGGAACCATAACAACAGTTTTAAGGTGAAATATAAAATGGTTGACCTAGTTGTACATTTTCCCATTTGTATAATGATTAATGATAATTTATTCGTTTACCATACACACAATGAAAATATTAATGAAGTAATAATGTTTTTAATAATGTTTCACTCCTTTACTTACCGCGCTATTGTATGTACAACGATCCCTCGTTAAAAATTACATTATCTGGGCGATCAGTGCTTCGTGAAAACCGAAGCCGACAAAGGCGGACATAGGGACATGAAATTCATATAAATCTATGGAGTATATATTATAAGAGAATCCTATATTATTGGGAAAACGATATTAAAAGTATCTTTTGTCGTAGACGTAGAGCATACATTCGTATATAGGTATTGGAGGTGCTATTGGAAGAAAGAAGGTCAGAAAATTTATAGACACGTTACAGATGGTGTAGCCGAATGGTCGTAAAAAGAAACAATAAATGTTTCACGTTCGCCACCGTACATTGAACGATAAATCTCCATTTGCAAACGGAGGCGTTAAAGCTTTTTAAATAAAATAATCGACATTTTTATTTGTCTGACCGTATCCTAACCTCAAAGTGATCGAGAACATCTGTATGTATATTGTGACACTATACGTCATGCTTACGTCACTGAGCTAATTTTAATGATTTAATCAGCTGTTCAGTACAAGTAGGTATGGCGGAAAAGACTTGTTCGACTTTTCTCAGTTATTTTGCGTTTTTGCTTGAAAGTGGAACATCAGTGATCGCAAACGAGAACATGAATGATAAGTTGAGCCGAATCTGCCGAATGAGCATTGAATGAGCATTTGCTTGTTGGAGGTGTATTTCGTTCGACATCTTTGTACTGATCAGCTGTTCAGTGGTAAAGTCAAATAAGGGTCAAACCTGATCATTTCTGGTTAAAACCTTATTTGTACGAATAAATAACAAAAAAATATGTTCATCTAAAAAATATCGAATGATCATAAGATTGTTAAGGTTGTTTAGCCTTAAAACCTTGGGAAAAGTAGGAATTGGCAATTGGTAGACTTAGTAAAGATTTGTAAGTGTGCGGAACAAGAAAGGTTCAAGAAAGAGATAAATAGGATAGATATTTTTTGCTCCTTTCCTTTACAAACCTTCGAAAAGATAAGACTCACTACCACAATTGGTATACCTAAGATTCATCTATAGTATCTAGTTTATTCCTTCAATATTATAGAGAAAGTTGGATGTAAGAAAATGATGTTTGTGTAAGTGTAACTTAAGAAGATGGAAAATAGAAGGGAGTCGAGTAGAAATTCTCACATTACCTCTTCTGTGGTCAAACGACTCAGAAAATAAATGGAACATGAGATGAGACAAACTAACAACAAATATTCATCAGATTACCGACGAAACATTTCTTGTGCATTCATTTTCTACGAAAATTTGCTAGACCATCCAAAGAGTCAAAGAGAACTTGAACCAGGAAAAAACTAGGTGATGCAAAAACAATTATTATTGAAATCAAGGAGCAGGGATCGTACCCCGTAACTTCCCGACTCAGAAATCTCTGCTAGAGGAGAGTTTTGATAGGAAAGTGGATATGACATTTTGTATCATATTTTAACATGAAATTTAATTTGTTTTTGATTGAAATAAAATAAAAAACCAAAGGTACTTCGAAAGCCCATAAATCAATCGTTTTGAAATTAATTATTAAATCGTTTGATCGTTGAATGTTGAGAGTAGAACGGACGAAAATTAAATTGCATCAACCATGCTGTAAATAGGTAAAATCATTAGTTAATTCGTATATGTTTGGTTAGCTTTATAAGCGTCAGTTCAAAGTAGATGCCCAGGATGAAAAGTCATCTACGTATTGGTCCATAGAATGTGTTCGACGCGAAAACGTGATACAAGCCAATGCGAGATTATGAAGTGTGAAAATGTACATTGGGGATTCTTGAAAGGAGCCAGAAAGCTTCGTATCGTCCGCTCGAACGAATTGGTTTCGGTAATAACTTCAATATTACCAGTGGGTACGGCATCAAACAAGCGGAAATGTGTGAGCAGACAACTCCGAATTGCTACCTAGAAACTACTACTCCAAAATGAGAACATTACATAATCCTTTGCTTCTCCATTTTGTTGCTTAACCTGATACTCGTTCGATTTTGAATATAGGAAGTATTAATGTATTCCGCTTAATAATTTCTGTATAGTAGTGAAAATTAATACAGCTGGATAGTCGGAGGCTTTTGAATGGCCGTTTAATACGCTGGTAAATCTAATTTAAGTATATTAAACGGCTTATATCGACGCATTGAAACCATTTAAGAGGCCTCCTACAGGCCTGTATGTATGTATCCTGGTAAAAGGATACATCCAAGGTTTTGGTTCTAGATACGTTGAATTCACTTTAGATTGGCCAAAACATTCTAAATTGGCATGAATTCGAACGCGCTCCCAACAGTGGATGGGTTTAGCCAAGGCTCACTTAACGAAAGAGGATATCGAAGAGCTTGCTTGTACGGAATTACGACTGATTATACCTACACATTGGACGGAAGAGCATCAGGGGCCCCAAAACCAAAAAGGCTCCCGGAGTATAAAGGTATTAGCTACCAAGTACGATACGGATATTCACTTTTCAACCTTAATTCCGACATGAATACTTCATCAAACAAAACTACAGCGAAATACATGCCTCCTAGTGAGCATGAGCATCAACCTTCGTTTGGAGGATATAAATTTTCGGCAAAATGTAAATGTACATGTTTTTTTTTTTATTAAAACGACGACCAAGTTGTTATTATGTAGCACTTAACGAAAAATGTGGAATTGCTTTATGTTTATTTCCCACCTACTTTTTGAGTTTTTTTTTGCGGTTTGTGCATTTCGCTTTGACTCGACTTGTCGTTAGCTGGGGTGTTGTATGTGGGCTACCAACCGTACATATTTAGCCGGTACCTATATATGTATAATGTGGAGGATGCCGCTCTTCACATTTTGGTAGGAAAATTTAATTACGGTCGGTTCCTTTTGTGGTCCGCACCAATAAAACGGAATGAATAAAAAACGAGCGTTGGTCGTTCTGTATTGCTGTAGGCCCAATACGTGTGTTGTTTGTTGTGATGCGGAGTCTGTTGAAAAGCCTGTCATCTCTATCTATATACTATATAGTCGTATATCGTTATAACAATTTTCCATTTCGCGTACGAGCGCTCGACTTCGACGACGTCGACGATTATGACGCGATCATCGTCGCAATAAAGATTCGGTTGTTTAACTGTTTAATGGTAACGTTAACGCTTCACAGATGAGCGCAAAAAGGTCGAATGAATATTGTAAAATCGTAAAGTCGCTTTGTAGCTTCAGGTTTTTGTCATTTAAATATGAAATACTCGAAATTTCCACCTCATATTGGTCTTTACAACCAGTGAAACATCCAAACACAACATTTTTCTGTTAAAACAACACTGACTAACCCTTAGGAACTGTTATTATTCGGTTGAGCCAATTTCTGAATTGACAGTTCCGTATAGGAGTTTAACCTATAGGTCATCGCATATAATTAATCACCAATTCCGATGAGCTTTCGTTAATTAATAGTCAACAAACAGTTATTAAATTAATTAAATTAACCAAAAGCTTATTTGGCTAATAATTCTTTCCTCAACCTGCGGTCCTGTTCAATTTATGTCAATTTATTTTTAGAATCATACATGAAATATTTACTTGTTACATGGTGATGTTTTGTTGTTATTATGTTACTCGTTTATGCCATACGATTTGTATTTTAAATAATCGATTCAAACCACAATGGAGCTCCGAAAATAGCAACGCTATAGTTCGACATGGCAAGAACGTTTGATGGATGAAAGTGTTATTTTCGCATTCAGGATACAATCAACTTTTTGCTTCAACTTCGTCATCTCCTTTCGTTTGTCATTCCACTCGTCCATCTTTCTTTTATACATTGAAGTTTGGATGCTTTTGACTTGACTGAAAGAATTTAGAGAAGAGTTGAGCTACACTCGTCTTTCCAGAGACTTACACGTCTTTGCAAACGACTGCGTACGTGGCTCCCAAGTCGATGGATATAATAAAAGCCCAATTGACGTGCCGAGGATTTAATAATACCTCGTCCTGTCGAACCCATAAAAATACCCCCGCGCGAATCTTCCAGTTAATTCCACAATCCGGCGACCATACCAATTGATTTAATCATTACCACACCCTCAATTTTTAATATTTAAGTATACCAAAGCAAGGGCAAGAATAACTTTGTAACTTTTATGATTAAATGTCGTGTTACTTTCATTTATTTTTCTAACTCCTACATCTTTATTTTTTTGTTCTGTTGCGTTTTGCTAACTTCAATTCATTAGTTTCTTTTGCGGGTCAACATATTTATTAGATTGACCGAAATCATGGCATACGGCAGGCGGTTACTTGGCCTCGATACCAAAGAAATGTCCTCTTTATAGGCTTACATAAGTGGAAACGTATGTGCGCTTTTAATTAAACTCATTCGGAGGTGGTAGTTGGTTCGGATGGTCGGATCGATATCAGCTGCGGTCCGGTGTCCATTAGGCGCTTCGCCATGAATCCAGTAACCACAAGATTCGCCTCGGTCGTTGCTGACCAGAAGTGCTTTTAAGATAAGTAATAAGTACAACAGTACCATGGCAGATGAGAAAGTATCGAAATTACCGTGAATCCTCACACATCACCTTGACAATGAACTTAACGATGTATAATCATAGAGATAGAAGGCTGATGAGAGAACATAACGTCGATTTATGGGCGTCACTAGTTTGTGCATATACTTGGGTAGTCTACATTTTAGGGTTCTAGTAGGTTATGGTGCAAACAAATATGGCGGACTAGTGGCACCATATTTGTACCAATACCTTCCCTCCAGGAACATTATCCCTCTGTGTGTATAATGTTAAAGTGCTAGGAGTTTTGTAGAGGTGAAGCCGCTGATGCAAGTTGAAAGTTTACTTCTCACACCTATTTCTGCCTGTAATCACATTTGCTCCATTAATTGCGAATCGCGTGTGCCCGCTTAATTACCGTCCGCTTCCTATTATGTTTAACTTAACTCTAATTCTAATCAAACACTCTTCAAGTTAAAAGTGAATTACTTTGCAAGTGGAGGGCACGATTTCGCCGATGCTCTGATATTGGCCTTCGGTTTTGATCGTTAGGCCATAAATAACTCAATTCAATGACGAGGAAAGTTGATAAATACAGCCGATAATTAAACACGAATTAAAAAAGGATTAAAAGAGGAGCGACTATAGCGAAGTAGACAAGCGCGAGCGGCGAGGGATGGAATGAGGCAAGAAAGATAAACTTCATTAAGAAGATTGGTAGCGCTTCGAGTAAAAGTATTAAAGTAGTAAAGCCAGGATTTCGACTTAGAAAGACCGTGCAAAGTACCTAATAAATCGGTACGAGTTCGTACCGCACAACTTTCCAACCATGTATAGCATATACTCATTAAACTTCTACGATCGTGGAAATAATTTTGATATAGGAAAGCGGATATGATATTGATTACAATTTGATAGCACTTAAAATTTCTGTACAATTTTAAATGATCTTGACTTTACCAACGAGATTTGGCCTGAGAACATTACTTTCCTCATGTACAATTTATAACAAATCGCAATTCTTGAAAGTACAAAATAAAACAGTAACAAAAAAACGTAATTTAGAGATTTGCACAGTAAAAATTCAATTGAAGAAACTTATTCAAGATCCTCTCGACTTCAATAGAAGCTCAAGCAAAATCAGATAGATGGGAAAATATTATTCAAGAGTCAGTTTTGGATATACTACATAAAGTGTCATTTCCATCCATTTTGTTACAGGTACTAAACATAACCTCATCTATGGGCTTCTAATATAATTCAATAGACATGAGAAGCATTGCCAAACATCAATTTCAATGAAAATCTTCTGTTCGTAGTTAAAACTTTTTTTGCTCTCAATCCTCAATACACTTACTACGAACAATCTAACTATTTATTTTGGCATTTGTTTGTTGTTGCAAGTATATCCTGGCTCGTGTGCACATTACAAAGTGTGCTAAAACACACTTGATGCATTTACTAGTTCAAATTGAGATGTACTCATCGCAAACGATGAAGAAAACCATTCGCTAACCTGAGAAGTTTTAACAATCTAAGCAACTTCGAAAATGAACAACATCAATAAGATCAGAGCGTAGAAACTTAAATTTTAAGTGAACCACGGTAACACCTCGAAGCTATACCCTAACGGGCATCTAGGTAATACACTACTGCCTACCAAAACCAAACTAAAGTAAAACGAAGGCAAAAGGCAAAAGTTCAACTAGTTTACTTCGAACATATAAGATGCACTTAGATTGCTAAGGCTATACTCCAGCAGCAACCGTGAAGTTTACTTTTATTCTTTACTTTACTGAATATGTACTTACATACATGTTACTGCATTGTGTGTACATTAGGGTTTCGTTTGAGTTGCGAGACTCTGATTTCGTTTCGGCCCCAGGTTGAGATTATTTTCTCGTTTTAGTGTTTTACACTGATGCGGTATTTTAATGCCTCCCCGAACGGTATTAAGTGTAAGTTGGTATAATTTCCATAATGGTAAATGTAGCAAGTAATTTGTTATGTTTCTATTTTACTTAAAAAGCACGTACCTCCACTTTTGGTTTTAATTCAATCTCCAACTGAAATTTTAAATTATGTATTCGTAAAATTAAATATTTTGTTGGACAATGGATACGAAGCAATGATTGGATTGCAAATTCGAATGGACTAATTCAATTAAAAATTCAATTAAATGCCAACGCCGAATCAATAAATTTATAATGTCAATACTGAACATTGAAAACAATATGACGGCCAATTAACATGTAAAACATACAAGGGTCAGAATGCCATTGCTGAACTCGGACCAAGGACTGAGGGTTTACCAGAGAGAACCTTTTAACATATAAATTGCTTTTTACGCTATTTGCTAGTATTTTATATTTGCCAAACTCGCTGGTCTTTCAATAACTAGCATGCTCTCAGAATATGAACTAAAGATTTTTCTGAATAAATTACTTTCAAATGTAATAGGAATATTGAAATTAATTTCAATCCTTTGTAATGATTAATGAAAATAATTACTAAAATAAGATTTTTCGAAAATGTAAGTTATTTATTCATGGTGTGTCCGAGGAAATATTTGCCTCACCTTTAAGCCAAAAATAGAAAACATTGACAATCTTCATATATTGAAATACAAAATGAATTACGGTCTAAATGCAAAGAGGACCAAAGGATTTCCTTTATTAAAATACATAAAAGCTTCATTCAAATGTAAAAAGCACAAAGCCGAATCCCGAAAAAGCACTCTATATCTTTTAGCCTTTCGACTGACATCCCAAACTTCTCTCGATCTACGCGAACCAAAATGCGAACTTAAATGCGGAATTAACTTAACGAGGATATTTATAAACGGTCGTTATCGCGACAACATTTTAAAGTAAATTTAGTACGTGGCACCCCCGCCCTGGGAGCAATCAGAGCGCTGTTATCGTTCGTTCGTCCTCTGAGAGACCTGCCCATTCCCAAACCTACGATTTCCTGCAGCATCGTGAATTTGTTCTTGTTCTCTCTTTACATCCTTACCCTGCACGACTTACATCTTTTGTATCTCGATGTCGCCCCCGCTCTTGTAGGCATTAGATTAAGCCACTGACTGGAGCTCTTAATGCGGTCTTGTTTAATATACTTTTATAGGACCATTATCTGGTTCTTAGGTGGTGAAACTAATTTGCTTCGAGATAAGTTATCAATTGATAACCCACTCGTTATACAAGACAACGATTATGGCTTTCCACTTTGGTTCATTGTCACGACATATCTAGCAAAACGTCGTTGTATTTTCTTGCACAAAATTGACAATTCTCACTAGAAAAAAAAAAGCACAAAGTAGTGGTTTCATGGTTAGGCTTTCAATTTATATTCAAGGCGGACTATTCTAAATGTAAAAGTAACCGAATAATGAGGGCACGCTTGTGGTTCTGCAACGGGTAAAAGTCGAGGACTGAGACTAGAGTGGTAGACCCGTAGCAGAAAGCCCAAGACCGAATTAATTGCGTTCGTGGCTTGCCATCGGGGTGGAGAAGGCCGGTCAGAGCGAGCCAAAAACTTTTTGTTGCGAGTCGACGCTGGCCGAAAGAGCTATGTGATAAGCGGGAGTCCTGCATTTAGAATCGATTAAGTCAATCTCAATTCTGTCACTCAAATATAAATTTTAAATATTTATTTTATTGAGTTACTTTTGAAGTGTTGCAATTAGTCAAGTTTTTGATGTTGTACAAGTTTTCTCTCAAATTATAAATTCATCGCTCTGGTATACTTCAACTATGACACGAAATGCGTTCCTTGATGCTCCGCAACTGCGGCCATAAAGAGTGTAGAAAAGGAATGGCAATAGAAACAGGGAAGAAAAAAGAAGAGTAGACGCCATGAACCCAATATAAAACCAATATCGTGGAGAATCACAATAAATTTCCAACAGTGAAGTATAAAATTGAAATTTATATACCGCTCCGGTTGCTTCAGTTAGTCTGTGGTTCTGGCTCCAGAATATTTTCCAAGACTGATTCATTAGTATGCCAGAAGTGTGTATGAATATTAATAAGTTACTCTGCAGTGCATCATCGCCCAGAATGCAGAAGGCACAAAAATGGGAGACGTCAACCTCCTTATAATGTCGACTTGAGTTAAAACCTTCTATGACAGAAAGGCCTAATATGGCTCCGAAAAAACTGAATGTCCGGAAACTGTCCGCCACTCAAAAATGAGAAAAGCGACTTAATCCCCTTTAATATTCATAACTTTTTCAACAACCACACAGCTGAATAATTGAATAATAAATAGTTGTTACTTATTACACGGACGGTAAGATTAAAAGTGACAACTGACTCATTCTGGTGGCATCTAATTATTTCGCTGAACTTAACTTGACTCCCAATATACCAAGACTTCCTCATCCTCTTTCCTCAGCCTACCATTGTATTACAGGAGTCAGCAACTAATTATAATGATCAGCGAACTCGGCAACGAGACTAGTCAAGTGCTGTTTAATTTGCAATCGTAATGACAGCTGCTGCTTAATCGACGCCAGCTCTTTGATAATAAAGGACCAATCGAAGTGGATTGCCATTACTTCGATTGCTAAATAATTGTGGAGCGTTGAACAGCTTGCATGGCCGGCCTAAAGGGGGTTCGAAAACGATTTCGGCTAATTTGAATTCGAGAATGATTTCTTCGCAATTCGGAAGTGGCTTTCACGTCCCTCAAAGAGGCCAACTTTCAAGAACATTTCTTGGGCAATATCGCAGGTCATTGTGCGTCCCAAGCCCCTTCACCTGACTACCGTTATTACGCCATTAAAGTGGATGCCATCCTGTCATTCTGCAGATTGGCCATAACAAGAAGTGTCTCTCTCCCTTAGCCCGTTTACCCTTTATTCACGTATGCCTATACAAGTTACCATGTTTCTTAAGTGTGTACTCGGGTATAGCACGTACCTTCCTTCGCTCGGCGCACACTGTGGTACAATTAAGAAGATACGTTAACGACCAGGTACCTTCAAGGCAGTTAGGTCGTGTGGGCCAACTACCCTCCGGTTTCTCTATATGGAAGCCAGAACAGAGGGAGAGAGTTTTCCTATTAATCTAACGACGTAACGATATTAGAGACGCGAGGACCATCAAAACGCTCAGTTATTACGTCGGTTACGTCACACCCACAACTTGGTTGAAAATTGTAGTTGGTAATGGAAGTGGGAAGTGAGTAAAAAAGATTCGATCGAAATAAATAAAAACGTGCTATTGAAGGCGAATTTCTGTGGTAGCTGTATTAGCTTTATATACACATCGTGCACGTTCTTCAGCAGGATTACGTGTGGGTCGTTTGCGTGTGGGATAATCCTACTGAACCATTGTGCTTGAGGACAATGAAAACTCCTTTCAATCCTGGCGATCTTGTATTTCCTCTGTATGTTCCGAATAGTATATGTTACGAACGTCTACAGCTACGCAGAAGTACGAGTTGGAGAATTGTGGTCGAATTACGGAATTTTGTATTCCGTACGCTCTGGTTCGTATATTTACAACAGAATCAAGAACAAGCGCCTAGTCAACCAACAACCAACACTACTGAGTTAAACAACAATGACTGGTTGCTGGCTTGCCATTCATGCACTTTTCTCCCGAGCTTATCATAAACATAAACCGTTTTGTTCTTATAGACTAGCCATATATCTCTAGCTACTTACAAATTATTATTTATGATAGGTAATTATTACACTTCTTAATATAAATTCGAGAAAGCGCAAAATCGACTCAAACTCTTTCAGCTTCTAAAATTCGAGTGCGAGTGGCACATGTGTGCGAGTTTGGTTGCCTTCATGGCTTTGTTTTCAAGAATATTATGGAAAACTATCTTTTATGTAGACTGTCATTCGCATTCCTTAATTGACACTTGACGAAGGCAAAACGTAAGCGCTCACCGAACTATTATTCAAAATCAAACTATAGTTTTTGTTTTCGCCGAAACAATTTTACAACGTGTTTGAGTTTGAGGTTCTATAATTTAATTTTCCCAGTTTTAATCATTCACCAATCCTTGAACAAACTTTAACATTTTATATACAAAAGAAAAATAAAACCAAACCTTGCAATAGAACGTATTGAAAGGAAATTCAGAAAACTCTTCGATTCCCTGTGATTTGAAAGTTCCTTTAAAAACTTTGATATATATCGCACAGTGCGTTCGATTCGTAAGCGTTGTCGGTTAAAGAGTCGGTTTAAAACCGAATTCGGAAATAAGAAAACACAAAACGAAGAAAATAAGTTGAAAACGTAGATTCAAACTCGTAACATGCATGCATATATAGGTAGCGACTGGTCGGGATGATAAATCCCAAAAACTTGAACGTTAGATGATGCACGTTGAAAGTTCGTAGCTTTCGTTCTTTCATGCCTTTCCCACTCTTTCTTGCTACTTGTTTAGTTGCTTCTCTATATTCCATAGTGTACTATACACGGGTCGGATACAGTATAAAACTTTGATAGACTTTTTTCGTACGGCATATACTACTCGTAAATTCGAAACAATAATCAATACGCGTTCAAGTCACGAGCGAAGAGGCTCGTATATTTCGAATTACGGTCCAACCCGTCGTGCTTGATTCTTTTTCTATTTTCTTTTTTTTTCATTTGTTGCTGTTATTTTTGGTTGAATTAAACATAAAAGGTAAATTTAAGCAACTGATTCGAAAACGATTTTTTTCTTTCGCACTTCTGAGATATTTTATAAAAATGTATTTGCTTAAAAACGAACAAGTCTTTCTTATGACTTGGAACGCGAAACGTGCCAAATTTATCAAATAAGTTTTAAAGGTCCGTGGCTCATAATAAACTTTGAAATGTCCCCATATACTAAATCAAAAGGACAATTACAATAAACTTAAAAGAATAAAAAGAAAGAAAAGTTCAAAACTTGACTTGTGTAAAGTCATAACTATTAGAACAAAGAAAACTTACACATTAAACTAATTCATTGTGACATTTGTGACGTTTTAACTTTTACGTGTTTTGTGGTTTTATATCCTGTTGATTTGTTACAAGTTATGCGCATAACCACAGAAATAAAACGAAACATGGATGCTGATACAGAAACAAAGTTATGAATGCAATCTCTATAATGCACAAAAATGTTTGAATACTGATGTATATTTTATTAGCGAATCGACAATGCTTGCAACACTTTTGCAAATACGGGAGAAATCAGTCAGTTAAAGTAGAAACAACTTGAAAAAGAAAAAGGATACATTGAAATTGAAATTTTCAATTTGCAAATTCGAGAATCAACAAACACATGTCAATCGTCTGTCGAACGTTTGCATCGCTTTTATTCCGTCCATGTGCTGTTTAAACGGCAGAAATATACCAAAATGAGTATTGTGTTTTTACATTTCAACTAATTATAAAGGAAAGTAACATAATCATGCCCAATTTTTTTGTACTTGTTCAGGGCGACTGCGCCATAAGTAAGACGGATCGGAGCTCAGTTCAAGTCATTCATAGCTGGGTGTTGCTACGGAGATGACAGTGGCCATTCGTTGTCACTATACTTATATTATCCTTACGATCGGTATTCCGCTTGTATTGAATTAGAGGATGATTATGATCTGCTTAGTTATTAGTGAGCTGCTTTTCCGCAACCATTTGTTACTTACAAAAGTCAATTTATAAAATATGTAGCAACTTATGAGGCTGGAAATATTTCTGCTATTTGATGAGCCAAATCTGGGAAGAAAATTATTAAATACTACAGTTGGCATTCGAATATAGAGTGGGGCTTAAGAGATAGTTAACAATCGGTTACTAATAAAAAAAAACCTACAATGCACTTATTTTTACACTTTTTTAACAAGAAAATATAAACTAACAACGCGGCTCATTGCTATATTTCCGTTTAGCTTTTGGTTGGTTTGAGGTAGTTAAACTATCACGCAAGGACGAAAACCCGCTAACATTACGCGAGTGAGGCAAGGCACTAAAACAAATTTATGTGAAAATATCGCGCGTTAAACTTTATGACTTGTAAACGACCGAACGTTATACATTTTGTGCAGAAATGCACTACGTCTCGTTTCGTATATTCGGGGGGATTGTAGCATCCATTGTAGCCGATTGGGGTATGGTGAGGAAATGGAAAGAAACGAAAAGAACAAACGTTTCCACCATCCAGAAGCAATAATAGTCAGTAGGCGAAACGTTTTCGAGAGGCAATGATGTACACACACGCGTCGGATATTATTGAAAATTACCTACTTGCATCGAGTCGATGTAGACCAAGGTAATAAAAGTCTCTAGACATTTTTGTTTTACGTCGAATTAACTTGAGTAAGCGAAATTCGATTTCGACTTTGGCTTTTCTAACTACGCTACTATTTCTCCCAACTATTTCTAATAGTTTGCCTTTCTCGTGGTAACTTTCAACTATGAGAGAGTCTTAAAATTTTAGTTTGTTAATGGAAAACCATTCGTGTGTTTTCTATCTATATCAATGAAATTATTTTGTGTCAAATGAAACTAAACTTTTTTCGACTTTGCAATTCTATTATTCCAAAGAAATTCGATTTAAAAATATTTTAGATATTTGAAGTGAGAAGTGAACTTCGTAACACGGTGGGAAACTCTATCACTAATGTGATAATTGTTATTATGTTCTTAAAAAAATATATATTCTTTATTGTTTAAAAGCAGTTGAAAATTGTTATTATTTCCCCAGAAATTTCAAAGTGTTAAATGAAAATGGGAATTTTTCATATGTCACGTTTACCAGAAAAATGAAAATGAAGAAAATTGCCTCCAAAATTGCAGAAAACTGAGCAAAAACTAAAGTACTACTACGTGCGTGTGTGGAAGCAAATGAGAATGAGTTTTTTCCTGTGACCTCAAAAAGTCTAGGAAAAGTCGAGTACTGTTTCTATTGTGTTTGCATAATGACGAACGAGTTGCTTTTCTCTCCAACGTCGTGACGGCTGGTCCTCTGACGCTATGGGTGGTCCATAGGCTGAGTTGTCATTGTCAGCTGGCTCTTTATGGCCTCTTTGCATTTTGAAGTAGTAATTAGTTGCCTTTTCTGGTCTTTGGCTTGGACCTCTTTCGTAACATTAAACGGAATGCATCTGATATTCAGGCTTACAGCGGGGCTTATGGCATTTATCGTTTAATGTCGTAGTTATGTCAGTCCTTCGGTCGAAACATTTAGCCAGACCTATTGTAAGCTTCGACAATACGTATTCGTTTGTCTCAAGAAATTTTTGAACTACATGTGGAATTACGGCAACATCAGGCCACAACACTGAAACAGCAAACCTCCCTTTAAAAGCAGTCAGCACTTTCATCATTTGTTCATCAATTAAAATAATTAAATAACTTTTAGGAGTTAATAAACAAGTCGTTCCATTATGTCGTTGCACAAAAGTTTTAATTGGTATTTTATGATGCTGGCGATATTTTAGGATTTTTGAATGTGCGATAACAATTTCGTTTCATTCTTTTTTTTTACTTTCCAAAAAATATTCCGAAGATTAATAGGCAATTAATATTTTCATTTCAAATTTATAGTTCGACCCATGATGATTCGATCACCTCAAATAACTAAATTGGTAAAACTTTCCGATCGTGGCATCATTTTTATTCGGAATTTAAGTTCTTCGGAAATTTAATGTTCGAAGAGTTGTGCGGTGACCCGTACCGATTTTTTCATTTTCTTTTTACTTTAGCAATTTAGTAAACTTCATATGCGTGACGAAAAGGATGAAGTATCGGCACGTTATTACATAAATTTTCAATTTTTGTATTACCTTTTCGTTCAAACGCCAAATTTAAACTGAGCCTTGAAGAAAACCTCGTCAGGAAAACATCAAAATAATTCTTGTCATTTCACAACTTTCTTTAAACCGCCAGTGCAGGACGAAAGATCATTTTTGAAACTTTCTAAAACGTTGAAGTTCACCGTTATTACATGTGAAGGTGTCTGCCTACGAAGGAAAACAACACACAAACTGTGGGAAAGTTTTAAATAACGTTTTCAAGATTGAAGCAATATTTTAATTTTACGTGTACCACCCTCGGACCCTTCTGATACTAAATGCCGCTACCTTAACCAAGTGCCAATTGAAGTGTCCTAGCAGTTTGTAAAATATGAAAGTCGAGTAGTATAACAAAGTTAAATCCTCGTTCGTATTAGTTTTTATGGGCATTAAGTTAATTCCGTATGAAATATTTAACGGGCGACGAGCGCGAACGCGCCGAAACCAAAGAATAAACGAACTCGCTGAACGTTGAATACATTGGCTTGGGGGGGGGGGGGAATTTAGGAAGGCTATATTAATTTTTTTAGTAACCCTGTGCGGCCGTTAAAAAAGGTTAACGATACGGTTTTGTGTATTTTCCAAACGGATATAAATCAACGTGCGTCGAAGTGCACAATATAGAATTGATAAGATAGAAAGAGTAAACTTTGCGAGAACGTCGAGGACTTTTATGCTGATTTTGTTTTTCTAATTATAAAGCTGACGAAGGCCGGAAACGCCAAAAATGCGACAAGTTTCAAGCGAAATCTTTTCATACAAATAACAAAACAGAACGTTTTAATGATAGTGATTAAAAATCGGTACGGATTCGCACCGCATATTATATTTTCTTCAAAATTCCAAATATTGCTCAACGATAGCAAAAATCGAAATCGAAAAAATTGCTTCTCTATCAACTTATGTTGGCCACCCCTGTGGTATATGGTCTGTAAGTAAAAATGTATGTGTTTATATTCAAAATGCTCATTATAAATTAGACTTGGACACCATCCGTAACCACCTAATTCAAAAAAACTGACAGATTTCAATGCCAGACTTCTGATTTAATTTCCATGTTCAATATGCATTAAAAACAAACAACATTCAAGTAATAATGAAGGCAAGTAATACAAGAGAAAGGTGACAACTGGTAATATGTATCTCATATTTGCGTGCGTGTGTTGTTTTCTTTGATAACGCCATTATACCAACGATCAAACTATAACGGACCAGGGACCACAAAACAATATCACAATCGGGCGATGCAAAGAATTGCGTTTCGCGGATTGTAACAATACGATGTATTAGGTTTTGGTAGCACCCACAACAATATGACAACATTACAAAGAATCGGAGAACCGCCTGCCGGCTCTGTTGTCACTGGCGATGTTCTCTCGTCTGGTCCAGAGTTCACTCCCGCTGTTTGACGGTTTCGATAAATTCTGTCTGTGTTGTTCGTTCGCAAAGTACATTCGAACAATTTTTGACATTGTGTCATGCTACAATCAATTCTAACCGTTCCCATATAACAGAAAACAACTGAAATGATACGAAACAATCAAAACGATATTTGCACATGTCTAAATCGATTATTATTTTTAGCCGGATTGAATCAATTTTTTGCAACGATTTTATCTTTATTACAGGGCGTAGCCAGGAATTTTTAGAAGGGGGTGCTGAAAATTTTATTACAAAAACAAAAAGTGGAATTTATTTTTTTTAAATCTTATACTATAAATCGTATTACATTACAAAACGTTTATATTTTGAGTCCCTCTCGCTACGCCGCTGCTTCTTTATTTTAAACCATGGTTACAGTTACAGTGAGGAAATCCCGATTGACTTTATTAAAAATTATTCAGTAATGTTTGACCATTAATATTAATCCCGTTTATTTATCAACGATATGCTCGAAGGCCAATACCCGCTGGTCTACTTTGCTTCCCCACATTGACCCATTGCGACGGATAGTGTCCTTGTTGTCCTTGATCAAATAACGGTAATCTAGCAACGCTGCGGTTGACATCGACCGAACAGTTCAAAGTGGACACTCGCACTGGTGGGTATTACAGCGTTCAAATAGCGTGCAATCCCTCTAATAAATCATCCCCTATCGATTTCGGACGCCTAATCTTTGAAACCCAATAATATTATTATTAACCCCCAGTTGGTAATGGTAATGGTAACGACACCAACGACAACAACCACATAACAATATTGGGCTATCGCATAACATATAACACTATAATACTCCGATTTTGTCGATTGTGTCAGCAAACAATATCTTAGATAAGGACGGTAAATCGAATTTCAATGAAGGAGCACAATACAGACGCAAAAAATGAGAAAACGAAAGAGAGAGAGAGAGAGAGAGAGTAAAATGAGAGCAAAGAAAATGAAAATATCTTGAAGTGATGAGAAAACGAATGGGAGAGAAAAACGGAGGAATCGGATCGGAATGAGAAGATTAATGTTCCAATAGTTATTTTTCTCTAGTTTCCTACCCCCAATCCAAGGCCTAAAATAGATGCTGAATTAATCAATCCATCTATATTGATTCGTATTCCATTCTAGTATAAGTTGTTGTTATTTTTCATCGACGTCGTTTTAGTATTTTGTATTTATTTCGTAACAAATCGTTCCTCTACCTCTTGATTTGCCTTCTCCAATATTCACTGGAATATTGTGGACAACGGGATGTAGTATTATGGCTTGAAGTAAAATAAAATAGAAGAGTTCGAATATTCGTAGCAATAAAATAGAAGTGGATCGGCTGAAAATTGTTCCGGGTCATTTGCATACTCCGCAATGTAATTCAGTGTGTGTACGTTAGTTATGCGCTAGCTTCATGTGGTCTATTCGCATTTGGATTTAGAGGTGTTTTAAAGTAATCTACCTATAGAGTGTATTTGATAAAAATTCCGAAACCTTCGTTAATGCCTTCTTCACCGAAAAACTGTTCTCTGAGCATTTAGAAACATCCTGTTGTATAATAATAAATGTGGTGCATCCAAAACATGTCGTGTATGTAACGAGTAACAAGCAAGAACACCATGTTGGTATAGCTCTTTAGGTATACGGTATACATTTTTTTTCAACTCGTACAATAACGTTTTGTACGGGTACGATCGTCGTCTCCGCCCAGGGCTAAATCTACATCGCGCGCAAATATACGAAACACAAAGCTGCCATTCCGTACCCGTTGGCAATAAAACACTCCTGACATTTTTATCTTCATTTATAGGGATATTATAAACGGAATTCCAGGACGACCCATAAACATGTTATGTATTTCATGAGAAAAATTGTTGCCTCTTAACTTTTTTTTTATCATCATCAAAAACGATTGTTGCCCATTTTGCCCTATTGCTCTTACTTTTGTACATAAACAAAGGAAAAATTGATGCTGCGGACAAAACTTCCAGGCCCGGCGTCCTTCAACGTCGACATCCCACGCTTCTTCATTTTATCAACTCATCCTCCCGTCTTTCCTGTTTTACTAAGTCTTCTTCGGTCTTCTCCTGAAGCTGAACCAACACGTACTTGCGGGGAATTTCTTAAGCTTTCTTGTGATATACGTTCGTTGTGACTTGTGAGTCTGTACGCCCAGCGTTCAATTTCTGCTTCGGCTTGGCAAAAATAGAATTACCCAGTGCTTCAAGCACAAGAACCTTGTGGGGAATGTGCCAGCTTGACAGCACCAACAGCACGGGAAGCACAAAACGACGTTATGTTACGTTGGAAGTTACGGTTTTGAGGACAAGGTTACGTTCCGTTCGTTGTTCCGCTTTTAGATGCTGCGACACTCACTTGCTGTTTGGCACTTGGAGAGATATTCACGCAGAGTGCTTACAAAAGGGTTTTAAGGGGTGTTACAATATGCAACCTAATGCCAGGTCGTCTTTGCGCTGGATTTCGTTGTCCTCGGGAAGAACGCGCGGCTGGATTAACTCTCGACGAGTGGTGTAATTAATGTTTCATAATCGAAACTAGTGTCTGCAACAGGAGTTCATTAAGGCGAATTTATGGGCTTAAAGAAAATATAGCTCCCTCCATCGTTACTCGCGCATAATATTTGAGGTAACTTCATTATTGAATTTGTTACGAAATTTCATATCAGGAAATCATAGAATATTATCAGTTAAATGCCTATACAAATATTAGCCTTTTCTATGAAAAGTTTCATATATGATCCTCATTTATTAGAAAAAATTTTAACTAGTCTCAAACACCATTACTCATACGAGCGTCACGAGATATTAAGCAAACCGACTGAAACCGTTTTAAAATCTTTTAATGAAAATTTGGTATTCTCAACTGCATTTGCTACAAGTGCAAATGGTAGATGCGGAAGCGAGTTGCCCTCATCATCCCAACATGTACCATAAGTTAAGCTCTACTCATTCAACCGACATAGTTCGTTATCAACGCCGCGCCGCCACTTTCCGCACTATCATCAGCTGCATCGCGTATTAATGGCGCACCGACTCGCTCTCAGATTATCTCTGAGACACACTTTATAAACATCGCATAGTAATAACCAAGGAAAACGTCGTTCTCATCCACCCGTTTTAATGTTACATATTACACCCGAACCAACTTTCGAGCAGGTTGTCTAACCAAGTAGGAGGATCATATACAACCAATAAATCAACAATATACATGTTGCTAAAAATATTGCCTTTTGTGACTAAGCTAGTTGCTGACTACCACCCGCCGGGCGTTCCTCTTCGTGGCCGCTCGTGTTGCCTAGAATGGGTTCGGTTTGACAACTGTTAACGGTTTCGCGGGCCACCTCGATCTCTGCGTGTCCCATGTCGGTCTGTACGGACTGAGGGCCGTTATCAGGCATTGAGTTAGAGGCATGCCCTTGGCTGACGATTCCCGAGGTTCCTCGCACTCGCGCTTGCTGCTTTAGGTAAGCGATTAATGCGTCCGAGGGATCTTTCGTTTTTTTGTTATTGTGGTTGTCTTGCGACCTGCGTTGTCCTTGGAGTTTTGCTGGTTGCCCCCCAGTCTGTTTCTGCTGATTAATAAGTAGATTGGCTTATTGATTACTGTGTTTGACTTGTTACACTTTGATATAGCCCGAAGTTACCCACTGGTTTTCGGGTATTTTGTCCCAAAATTAACTGAACTACAACTCCTGGTATGTGAGAAACTACAAAAGACGTTGCAAGTGCTGGTTCCGCACTCAAAATAGCGTTTCTACTCCGACCAGGAGTTAGTTATTATCCAAGACTGAAATGAGTTAGAGTACAGTGTACACATAACATGTTGGATCTCGCATGATGTGTGCATTATTTCCATAGCGTCAAGTAGCCATAGCGACTTTGTCCAATGGAGGGACGGTTCTTTGGTCACTTTTCCCCAGATCCTACCCAGAAACCTAATCCTCTACTAAACTATTAGAACATAACTAGACTTGTAATTGCTAGACATGATGGTTCAGGCAACTTGATACTCTGAGCTTAATTTTCTATTAAACCACTCGTAACTAGCTGAAATGCTGGTAGCAGAAGGGTTTTGGACATGGATGGATGAGAACGTCCTTATCACTTTGTAAATGCATTAAAACAAATCAACAACTGTGTCATATTAAATACACACATTCCAGTACGAGTTGTTTACCATGTTCCACTTACAAGTAAGTAATTGTCAAAGGAAATGAGAAAATGTAGGAGTTGGAAGTGTCTCAAAGAAGACTCGATAAAGTTACATAACAACAAAGTTAGTAACTGAGTATGTATTTAAAAACGCTTCTACATTGTTAGAACAAAGACAATTAGAGCTATAAAGATGTCAGTAAGCTGCTGATTAAAATGAACACAGTGTACTAGAAAAGTAAACTAAGTTGTCAAATGAGCAGTTTTGGTCGAAAACGAACAGAGAAAAACGTAAAAAGTAGGTGGAGATCCAGATCGTACGTCACCAGCTTAGCAAGATTTGTGTTCAAAGTGAGGTTGCTCTGGTTCCAGTTCTGATGGTAGTACATTTTTTGTTTTGTTGGTCATGTTTGTACAACGTATAATAAACGAATAAACTCCGGATTCGTGCTCGTCGAGTTTTTAACCGAGTTTTAAAATCCAACTCACGTCGTCCATAAATTCCATCAATAAATGCTAACTTTGTGTGTTCGTATATGTAGCCGCACGAACCAAAGTCGGTGAAATCTTTGCCGGCATAAATAAATTTGTTGTTGGGCGTTTTGCGAACGTTCTGTATGGTTGAACAGGGCGCGCTAGTTCGCTATCTAACTACAAGACTAGTTTTCCGTTATGACAGGCAGTAAAGTTTTTCCACATCCCACTGGAATGCCATTCCAAATGAAAAGTATCAACCGATTTAAAGATACAATGGCTTCTTTTGGTCCCATCAAAACAAATCCATACATGCAAGAAAACTCCCTTCTATAACTAACTAACTAACTGCGAGAAACTTGCTTTTACACTTAACTTACAACACCCTTGCTTTTCTTTTAAATCAATCTATCAAAAGTTTCCAATTTGTTTTACTTGTTTCGTTTTGTTTGAAGACACAACATGTTCTTTTATGACACTTTCTATTTGTTTTATGTTTTCGTATTCGACGCCTCTTTGAATTTAGTTGAAAAGAAAGAATAAAACACCAAAAAGAGCTGTAGAATAATGAACACTAGTGAAGACATTCGTAGCTGTTTTCCAGAAATTGTAAACTAATTGGAGAAGGTGAAGCTAAACTCGGCATGCAAATGAAAGCTTTCTGCATCTATTATACTTTTTGTCCCGCGTTTCATCCACGTTTCCGTATGTCTTCACCATTTAGTCGCTTCTTTTCTGAAATAAAAGTTTGCGAAACATCACTTGAGCCCAACTACCACTAACGCAAAGCACAAAGAAATGGAAAAATCGGTACGGGTTCGCACCGCACAACTTTCCGGCCATATCCACTACGATTTCGTAGAACTCGTCGACCATAAAAGTAATTTTGATAGGAAAGTGAAAATAAAATTGATTACGTTTTGATATCACTATACTTCTGGGCAATTTCCACTTTCCGATCAAAATTACTTTTATGATCGACGAGTTCTACGAAATCGTAGTGGATATGGCCG